>JAXIVJ010008551.1:0-55046 GCA_036785665.1 Chirona hameri
GACAGTAGTGCTGATAAAGTACTCGTTATCTGATACTAGTCTCGAAAAACGCCCAAGTTTTAACGCTGATAATCTCTGAAATAATGGACTAAATGAGCATTGAGGTCCCTGGTTACATGTCTTAAACGTGTTTAAAGCTCATACAACTGCAAAAGAGTGCATTTACTTTCAGGCGGAAACCCGTATAATCCCTTTAAATGCCTCACACTTTTAATCTAAACTAAATGTGGCCGAATTTAATCTGCATGTACTGCTGAGCTGCGACTATCTTCTGGCGACGCAAATCTCTGTGATTGCTGACGCTGTGACCCAGCTGGCAGACTTGTGCTAAGTCGACGAAGTACGAACGACCGATAACGTGCCTTCACACTGGAGATCTAACCAGTTTAGACCACAGTCTTTATGACGTATGGTATGGTAAAATGAGCGATAGCATGGACTCAGCGAGAGTGCAAATACTTGCTCCGAATCGTGAGACTGGACTGGCCTAACGGCTGCTGCTGCTAACGGCTAACGGCTGCTGCTGCTGCTAACGACTAACGGCTGCTGCTGCTAACGGCTAACGGCTGCTGCTGCTAACGGCTAACGGCTGCTGCTGCTAACGGCTAACGGCTGCCAACGGCTTAACGGCTAACGGCTGCTGCTGCTAACGGCTAACGGCTGCTGCTGCTAACGGCTAACGGCTGCTGCTGCTAACGGCTAACGGCTGCTGCTGCTAACGGCTAACGGCTGACTACTACCCTAACTGAGACCCTAACTGACTATAGTTTAGAGTATTTAACTCAATAGTAAATCTCTTGATCTTGATCAATATTCGTTCAGATCAGAGATCGTTGACCTGTTCATTCGTTACCGTTTGAGTCCTTTACCTGAACCCCTGTGTGCAATGTCAATCGGTTAACAGTTAACCAGCTGAGTCCCTTGAAACGCAGGGGACACCAGATTACAGTTACACCAACTTACCGACGTTGAAGAGACACACATCACAGTGCCCACATATACATATTGTTGAACTACACAACACAGGGCATTAACTGCCAGATGTGACTTGAAGAAAGACACGAAATGAGCCCGCCTAGTTCGCTCTTTTTATCTCCAGTTACGCACATTTTCTTGCTTTCTACAGGATCTTAACTTGTAGCCAATTAAGTATAAATAGTCGTGAAATATTTACTTAATATTACATTAAGCACATTGTATTCATTGGGAAACATTGACATTGAGATCATTGTTCGAAAGGAATAAAAATGAGATATTTGGAGGAAGAAGACACGAGAGAACAGGCACGTGGCCAGGATTTCGTCAAGGGGGGGGGGGGGGCAGCCTCGAAAGGGTCCCCTTCCCGAGCGTTGATAGGCCCCCTTCCAAGCGTTGAAAGGGCAAATAAAACGGATGAAAAGGCACCGTTAACAAGGATGGAGAATGCAGTATGACAGGTATGGGATGGCCATACCAACTTCGGAACCAACGTCACCAATTTGGAATCAGACTATACAAACTTCGAATATTTGTTTAGGCTCAAGACCTGGAACTCTTAAATCAATTGCAACATTTTGGGTATTATGCCCTGGATATGCATTCTCATCAATGCGTCGAATTGCGTATGGTACGGAGTCTGTAGACCTCAAAAAATGTCATTGTGCGTTTAAAAGTGCGGTAAAAAAAACGTTAAAGCGAACTATTTTGCCCAATCATATCGGAAAGTAACAACATAACACATAAAGGCGCCGAGAAACGGCACAATTATTTTAACCCGCTTATAATCTAATTTATAGTTAAATTGCGCCGCGGAGTGGCAATACATTTTTGAGTTGTATTTCCTGGACAACTGCATTCTTACTCTTGAAAGGGCCAGGGTTCCTTCAGATCGCCTAGGGCCACTCCGACCTTTTCAACGTCTTCCGACCTGTTCAGGAACTCATCTGGGATCCGCGAAAAGACATGATGTGGAGTGGGTGATTAGATTAAATACAAAGCGGACTTCCTCCACAAGAAAAATATTAAAATCGGAGCTTTCCAGTTTCCGGTATTTGTAACACCTTTCGTTAGCGATTAAGAGGCATTCGGTAACAGGTCATTGCTCGTCTTTAACCCGGCATTGGCTGGGTCTCAGCCGAACGCCATTGGCGGGGGACGTTTTTTCACCTAGTTATCTTCCGAACCAATAACCGCAGCGAGACGCGCAAGGCGGCAATCAAAAGCTCTCAATGAGACGCATCCACAGCATACACGCAATTTTACAAATAAGGTCACATGTCAGGTCACGGTCATGTCAAAGGTAAAAATTGAGATATTTGAGTTTTGGGCCATGCTTTCATCCAAAACCTTAGATTGCGATTATTATCACACAAAGTGATCTCAAAGATATAATACATATCCCGCATAAGCAAAAGTGAAATTGTAAGCAAAGGTCAAGGTCAGGTCACAAAAGGTCACAGGTCTACGAAAACCATGCGACACATGTTGTATGGGTTATTTTAACGTATAATTCGATAGTAGCAGATATTTTCACAACCTGACACCGTATAAGGTCAAGGTCAGGTGACATAAGGTCAACATTTGAAATTGATAAATATAAATAGAAAAGGCATGTTTCTAGACCAGTTCTGTCTCAGAAACACAGTGCTGCAATTATTTGTTCGTATCTGGTCACCAAAATAAACTAAAGCAAATTTAAAATATGACGTCATGAGTTACTCATACTTAGGGAGCGATAAGTCAGTCAAAAAATGGAAGATATTGCTTTTAAATTTGGTTTGGGTATTGTCCATATGTGTTCTTCAACACATCTTTCAGTTTTGAAAATATCTGAAAAAGTGATTTTGAGGGCATTTAAAAAAAGATTTGTTTGGGGTCAAAAACATTTTTTTACAAATCCGAGGATGACCATTTTGTAGGCCCTTGCTATTTGCTATCTTTTGGCGTTTTTGATTGCATTTGCTTTAAATATGGCATTTGTAAGACCTGCTAAAGTTTAGCTGATTTTTGTGTCAAACTCGTGTGTAGTGGACGTCACTAAATTAGCTATATTCGCAAAAATGGCGACGAAATTCTCTTCATTTTTGGACAGGAAGATGTATAATTGATGTAGGAGAAGGTACCTGAAGTTCACGTCCATATCACTATTCGTTTTTTGAGCTAATGCGAAAGTTCGTCAGGGGGACCCCCCAGCCAATGGCGGTTAAGACGTGCAATCCAATGACCTGCTACCGAATGCCTCTTAATCGCTGACGAAGGGTGTTACAATATACCAAAGCTGCGATTTTGTCTTATTGTGGAGTAAGTCCTTCTTGCATTTAATCTTCATCTGGGATCTATACGTGCTTTGGCCCTTCGGGCTGACCAGGGACCCCTCTGACCTTCCAAGAAGCCCTCTTGTGTGTCAAGGGGCCCATTCGGCCTGTTCAGAGGTCCTTCCGACCTGGCCAGTATTCACGTCGTCATTTGCCGAATTCAGATTTTAGATCTGGTGTAGTGATTTTTTATGTCTTGGCATGTTCTTAACATGATTCAAATATTTTGTTTTTAATTCGAAAGTTTATCCTACCGGATTTTGTGATTTGTAAACCTTTGCAACACCGTTTCCGCGTTGAAATCTCCCGTATGTAAACGTAATGGTGTTATCGTCCGGTAAACACTTCTGATATTGTTATTGTTCTTCGTCATTTTACGGATCGGAAAGTGCAGTGCGTGACTTAAAGAGTACATTTAAGTTCTTTTAGGGTTTCTAAGAGTGTAGCAAGGTTATTTGGCAGTCATAGAGGTTTTTAAGTGGTGAGTTTTGGTGGCACTTTTTTGCACTTAGGAAAAAGCGCTATCTACATAATTAAGGATATTTTAGCACAGTAACTGGCGAGAATTGAACACAATATTAATCGGAATCCTTTGAATATCAGATAACTTGTTCAATGTTGACAGTTGCATTGTCACCTAGCGCATCATCGAGGGATGTCTTGGAGAAAAATCGCGAGTTTATGCATTCCAAGCGTTCGCAGATGTCGTTGGGAGATGGACGCGTTTTACGCTCAGTGGAACGTAGCAGTGTTTGCGCACAGGGTGTTTCCGATTCGATCAATGATGGCTGTAGGAAGTGTAACAGTGGCCGATGCGAGAGAGAGAGAGAGAGAGAGAGAGAGAGAGAGAGAGAGAGAGAGAGAGAGGAGAGAGAGAGAGAGAGAGAGGAGAGAGAGAGAGAAGAGAGAGAGAGAGAGAGAGAGAGAGAGAGAGAGAGAGAGAGAGAGAGAGAGAGAGAGGGAGAGAGAGAGAGAGACGAGAGAGAGAGAGAGAGAGAGAAGAGAGAGACGAGAGAGAGAGAGAGAGAGCGAGAGCGAGAGCGAGAGCGAGAGAGCGGAGAGAGCGAGAGAGCGAGAGAGCGAGAGAGCGAGAGAGCGAGAGAGCGAGAGAGCGAGAGAGCGAGAGAGCAGAGAGAGCGAAGAGCGAGAGAGCGATGAGAGCGAGAGAGCGAGAGAGCGAGAGAGCGAGAGAGCGAGAGAGCGAGAGAGCGAGAGAGCGAGAGAGCGAGAGAGCGAGAGAGCGAGAGAGCGAGAGAGCGAGAGAGCGAGAGAGCGAGAGAGCGAGAGAGCGAGAGAGCGAGAGAGCGAGAGAGCGAGAGAGCGACAGAGCGAGAGAGCGAGCGAGAGAGAGACGAGAGAGAGAGAGAGAGAGAGAGAGCGAGACGAGAGAGAGAGAGAGAGCGAGAGAGAGAGAGAGAGAGCGAGAGAGAGAGAGCGAGAGCGGAGAGAGAGAGTGAGAGAGAGAGCGAGAGAGAGAGAGCGAGAGAGAGAGCGAGCCTGAGAGAGAGAGAGCGAGAGAGAGAGAGCGCGAGAGGCGCGAGAGAGGAGCGAGAGAAGAGAGAGAGGAGAGCGAGAGAGAGAGCAGAGAAACAGAGAGAGAGCGAGAGAGAGCGCGAGAAGAGAGCGAGAGAGAGAGCGAGAGAGAGAGCGTAGAGAGAGAGCGAGAGAGGAGGAGCGAGAGAGAGAGACGAGAGAGAGAGAGCGTGAGAGAGAGACGAGAGAGCAGCGAGAGAGAGCGAGAGAGAGAGAGAGGCGCGAGAGACGAGCGCGAGAGAGAGCGCGAGAGAGAGAGCTTGAGAGAGAGCGCGAGAGAGAGCGCGAGAGAGAGCGCGAGAGAGAGCGCGAGAGAGAGCGCGAGAGAGAGCGCGCGAGAGAAGAGCGCGAGAGAGAGAGCGCGAGAGAGAGACGCGAGAGAGAGCGCGCGAGAGAGCGCGAGAGAGAGGCGAGAGAGCGAGAGACGCTGAGAGAGCGCGAGAGCGAGAGCGCAGAGAGAGCGGAGAGCGAGAGCAGCGAGCTGAGCCGAGTCGAAGCGAGCGAGAGAGAGAGCGAAGAGAGAGAGCGAGAGAGAGCGAGAGAGAGAGCGAGAGAGAGAGCGAGAGAGAGAGCGAGAGAGAGAGAGCGGAGAGAGAGAGAGAGATGAGCGAGAGAGAGAGCGAGAGAGAGAGCGAGAGAGAGAGCGGAGAGAGAGAGCGAGATAGAGAGAGTGAGAGAGAGCGAGAGAGAGAGCGAGAGACAGCGAGAGAGAGAGCGAGAGAGAGAGAGGAGAGAGCGGAAGAGAGAGAGAGCAGCGAGAGAGAGAGAGAGCGTGAGAGAGAGGAGAGAGAGAGCGAGAGAGAGAGAGAGCGAGAGAGAGAGAGAGCGAGAGAGAGAGAGCGAGAGAGAGAAGCGAGAGAGAGAGAGAGCGAGAGAGAAGAGAGCGAAGAGAGAGAGAGCGAGAGAGAGAGAGGAGCGAGAGAGAGACGAGAGAGGAGAGAGAGAGAGGAGAGAGAGAGCGAAATGGAGTGCGAGAGAGATAGAGAGAGCGAGAGAGAGAGAGAGATGCGAGAGAGCGAGAGACGAGAGCGAGATAGAGGCGAGAGACGAGAGAGAGAGAGCGAGAGCGAGAAGAGCGAGAGAGCGAGAGAGGAGAGAGCGAGAGGAGAGAGAGAGAGCGAGAGAAGAGAGCGAGCTGAGAGAGAGAGAGAGCGAGAGAGAGAGAGCGAGTGAGGCGAGAGAGAGAGCGAGCGAGAGAGAGAGAGCGAGCGATGAGAGAGCCGTAGCGAGAGAGAGCGAGCGAGAGAGAGCCGAGCGAGAGAGACGAGCGAGAGAGAGCGAGCGAGAGAGCGAGAGCGAGAGAGGAGCGAGGCGAGAGAGCGAGCGAGAAGAGAGAGCGAGAGAGAAGAGCGAGCGAGAGAGAGAGAGCGAGAGCGAGAGAGCGAGCTAGAGCGAGAGGAGAGGAGAGAGAGCGAGGAGAGAAGAGCGAGAGAGAGCGAGAGAGAGCGCGAGACGAGAGCGATGAGCGAGAGAGAGCGAGAGAGAGCGAGAGAGCGAGAGAGAGAGCGATAGACCTGAGAGCGAAATGAGGAGAGCGAGGAGAGAGAGCGGAGGAGAGAGCGGAGAGGCGTGAGGAGAGAGATGAGAGAAAGTGTAGAGAGAGCGAGAGAGAGAGCAGAGAGAAGACGAGAGAGAAGAGAGAGAGCGTGATGAGTGAGAGTGAGACGAGAGAGGAGAGTAAAGAGAGAGCGGAGAGAGAGTGAGCGAGAGAGGAGGAGAGAGAGAGAGAGTGAGAGTGAGAGAGTTGAGAAGTGCGGAGAGAGAGAGAGAGCGAGAGAGAGGAGAGGAGCGCGAGTGTAGAGTGGAGAGTGGTGAGAGTGAGAGAGCGAGAGAGAGATGAGAGAGAGAGACGAGGAGAGGAGAGAGAGAGCGTGAGAGAGAGAGGCGAGAGAGAGACGTGCCGAGAGAGTGGCGAGAGAGGAGATCGAGAGAGAGAGGGAGAGAGAGAGAGAGAGCGAGAGAGAGAGAGCGAGTGAGAGAGGAGAGAGAGAGAGCGAGAGAGAGAGAGAGCGAAGAGAGAGTCGAGAGAAGGTGAGAGCGAGAGAGGAGAAGAGAGCGGAGAGAGCGAGAGAGAGAGCGAGAGAGGAGAGCGAGTAAGAGGAGACGCGAGCAGAGAGGAGAGAGCGAGAGGGAGAGCGAGAGGGCGAGAGCGAGAGAGAGAGCGAGAGCGACGAGCAGCGAGAGCAGAGCGCGAGAGCGGAGCGAGAGCGAGAGCGGGAGCGGGAGCGGGAGAGCGGGAGCGGGAGCGGGAGCGGGAGCGGGGGGAGCGGGGAGCGGAGGCGGGAGCGGGGAGCGGGAGCGGGAGCGGAGCGGGACGGGAGCGGGAGCGAGGAGCGGAGCGGGAGCGGGAGCGGAGCGGGAGCGAGGGAGAGAGAGAGAGTGAGAGAGAGAGAGGAGAGAGTAGAGAGAGGAGAAGAGTGAGAGAGAGAGAGAGAGAGCAGCCTGGCTCCTTACGTCTCATTGTGCAGTCCATTGTATTCTCTTCGTCGTATTCTCTCGAACTCTCTCGTTGGTGTGCACTACACGTGGGTGCGACTAGCTAGTAACTACTGGTGCTTTTCAGATTCACGCAAAGGCAGCCTTCTTGCGGATGCGTAAGAAACCCCTCATGGAGGAAAGACGGAAGCGCCTTCACCTCCAATACGTGTGCAAAATACAACACAGGACTATCAGGTATGACTGGATTTTCGACTAGCTTCTAGCTGGGCTGATTCTAGGCAACTCGCCAGAGTCCCTTTTGGACCCTCGTTTCTCATGTCGAATGACATGACTAGATGCTGCATTCCGGCATCGGTCTCGAAAGCTTACCCATACGACGCACCTGCCGAGTAGGCCCTGTAGTGGATGGGCTCTATCGCCCCCCACGCCCCCCCCCCCCCCCCCCTTGGCTACGTGCTTGCGAGGGAATGTTTACTATTCTAAATTCCCAAAGCAAGAATGCAAATGATTCTCTTATCAAAGAGGCCCGTTAGGGTTAGACATCAACGCTGTAAACGTTCTATTGCCGTCTCTATTTCATGCCAGGTGATGTTCTTTCCGTCTCTATTTCATGCCAGGTGATTTTTCTTTCCGTCTCTATTCCCTTGCCAGGTGATGTTCTTGCCGTCTCTATTCATTCATGTCAGGTGATGCTTTATTGCCGTCTCTATTTAATTCCAGGTGATGTTCTTTCCGTCTCTATTTTCATGCCAGGTGATGTTTTTGCACGTCACTATTTCATGTCAGGTGATGTTCTTGTCGTCTCTATTTCATGCCAGGTGATGTTCTTGTCGTCTCTATTTCATGTCAGGTGATGCTTTATTGCCGTCTCTATTTAATTCCAGGTGATGTCTTTCCGTCTCTATTTCATGCCAGGTGATGTTTTTGCCGTCACTATTTCATGTCAGGTGATGTTCTTGTCGTCTCTATTTCATGCCAGGTGATGTTCTATTGCCGTCTCTCATTTCATGCCAGGATGTTCTTGCCGTCCCTATTTCATGCCAGGTGATGTTCTTGCCGTCCCTATTTCATGCCAGTGATGTTCTAAGTTCTTGCCGTCTCTATTCATGCCAGGGATGTTCTTGCTTTCCCTATTCATGCCAGGTGAAGTTCTAAGTTTTCTTGCCGTCTCTATTTCATGCCAGGTGATGTTCTTGCCTTCCCTATTTCATGCCAGGTAATGTTCTTGCCGTCTCTATTTCATGCCAGGTGATGTTTTGCCGTCTCTATTTCATGCCAGGTGAAGTTTCTAAGTTCTTGTCTCTATTTAACTCCAGGTGATGTTCTTTCCGTCCCTATTTCATGCCAGGTGATGTTCTTGCCGTCCCTATTTCATGCCAGGCGAATGTTCTAAGTTCTTGCCGTCTCTATTTCATGCCAGGGGATGTCTTGCTTTCCCTATTTCATGCCAGGTGAAGTTCTAAGTTCTTGCCGTCTCTATTTCATGCCAGAGTGATGTTCTTGCCTTCCCTATTTCATGCCAGGTAATGTTCTTGCCGGCTCTATTTCATGCCAGGGGGTGTTCTTTCCGTCTCTATTCATGCCAGGTGATGTTCTAAGTCCTTGTCGTCTCTATTTCATGCCAGGTGAAGTTCTAAGTTCTTGTCGTATCTATTTCATGCCAGGTGATGTTATTTTCAGTCTCTAATTTCATGCCAGGTGATGGTCCTTGCCGTCTCTATTTCCATGCCAGGTGAAGTTCTTGCCGTCTCTATTTCATGCCAGGTGATGTTCTTGTCTCTATTTCATGCCAGGTGATGTTCTTGCCGTCTCTATTTCATGCCAGGTGAAGTTCTTGCCGTCCCTATTTCATGCTAGGTGATGTTTCTTGTCTCTATTTCATGCCAGGTGATGTTCTTGTCTCATATTTCATGCCAGGTGAGTTCTTGCCTTCCCTATTTATGCCAGGTGATGTTCTTGTCTCTATTTCATGCCAGGTGATGTTCTTGCCGTCTCTATTTCATGCCAGGTGATGGTCCTTGCCGTCTCTATTTCATGCCAGGTGATGTTCTTGCCGTCTCTATTTCATGCCAGGTGATGTTCTTGCCGTTTCTATTTCATGCCAGGTGATTTTCTTTCGTCTCTATTCCTTGCCAGGTGATGTTCTTGCCGTCTCTATTTCATGCCAGGTGATGTTCTTACCTTCCCTATTTCATGCCAGGTGATGTTCATGCCGTCTTTATTTCATGCCAGGTGATGTTCTTGCCATCTCTATTTCATGCCAGGTGATGTTCTTGCCTTCCCTATTTCATGCCAGGTGATGTTCTTGCCGTCTCTATTTCATGCCAGGTGATGTTCTTGCCGTCTCTATTTAATGCCAGGCGATGTTATTTCAGTATCTATTTCATGCCAGGTGATGTTCTTGCCGTCTCTATTTCATGCCAGGTGATGTTCTTGCTGTCTCTATTTCATGCCAGGTGATGTTCTTGCCTTCCCTATTTCATGCCAGGTAATGTTCTTGCCGGCTCTATTTCATGCCAGGGGGTGTTCTTTCCGTCTCTATTTCATGCCAGGTGATGTTCTAAGTCCTTGTCGTCTCTATTTCATGCCAGGTGAAGTTCTAAGTTCTTGTCCTATCTATTTCATGCCAGATGATGTTATTTCAGTCTCTATTTCATGCCAGGTGATGTCCTTGCCGTCTCTATTTCATGCCAGGTGAAGTTCTTGCCGTCTCTATTTCATGCCAGGTGATGTTCTTGTCTCTATTTCATGCCAGGTGATGTTCTTGCCGTCTCTATTTCATGCCAGGTGAAGTTCTTGCCGTCCCTATTTCATGCTAGGTGATGTTCTTGTCTCTATTTCATGCCAGGTGATGTTCTTGTCTCTATTTCATGCCAGGTGATGTTCTTGCCGTCTCTATTTCATGCCAGGTGATGTCCTTGCCGTCTCTATTTCATGCCAGGTGATGTTCTTGCCGTCTCTATTTCATGCCAAGTGATGTTCTTGCCGTCTCTATTTCATGCCAGGTGATTTTCTTTCCGTCTCTATTCCTTGCCAGGTGATGTTCTTGCCGTCTCTATTTCATGCCAGGTGTAGTTCTAAGTTCTTGCCGTCTCTATTTCATGCCAGGTGATGTTCTTACCTTCCCTATTTCATGCCAGGTGATGTTCTTGCCGTCTTTATTTCATGCCAGGTGATGTTCTTGCCTTCCCTATTTCATGCCAGGTGATGTTCTTGTCGTCCCTATTTCATGTCAGGTGAAGTTCTAAGTTCTTGTCGTCTCTATTTCATGGCAGGTGATGTTCTTGCCTTCCCTATTTCATGCCAGGTGATGCTCTTGTCGTCCCTATTTCATGCCAGGTGAAGTTCTAAGTTCTTGTCGTCTCTATTTCATGCCAGGTGATGTTCTTGCCTTCCCTATTTCATGCCAGGTGATGTTCTTGTCGTTCTTTTTGCATGCCAGGTGAAGTTCTAAGTTCTTGTCGTCTCTATTTCATGCCAGGTGATGTTCTTGCCTTCCCTATTTCATGCCAGGTGATGTTCTTGTCGTCCCTATTTCATGCCAAGTGAAGTTCTAAGTTCTTGTCGTCTCTATTTCATGCCAGGTGATGTTCTTGCCTTCCCTATTTCATGCCAGGTGATGTTCTTGTCGTCCCTATTTCATGCCAGGTGATGTTCTAAGTTCTTGTCGTCTCTATTTCATGCCAGGTGATGTTCTTGTCGTCTCTATTTCATGCCAGGTGAAGTTCTAAGTTCTTGCCATCTCTATTTCATGCCAGGTGATGTTCTTGCCTTCCCTATTTCATGCCAGGTGATGTTCTTGCCGTCTCTATTTCATGCCAGGTGATGTTCTTGCCGTCTCTATTTAATGCCAGGCGATGTTATTTCAGTCTCTATTTCATGCCAGGTGATGTTCTTGCCGTCTCTATTTCATGCCAGGTGATGCTCTTGCTGTCTCTATTTCATGCCAGGTGATGTTCTTGCCGTCTCTATTTCATGCTAGGTGATGTTCTTGTCGTCTCTATTTCATGCCAGGTGATGTTATTTCAGTCTCTATTTCATGCCAGGTGATGTCCTTGCCGTCTCTATTTCATGCCAGGTGATGTTCTTGCTGTCTCTATTTCATGCCAGGTGATGTTCTTGCCGTCTCTATTTCATGCCAGGTGATGTTCTATTGCCGTCTCTATTTCATGCCAGGTGATGTTTTTGCCTTCCCTATTTCATGCCAGGTGATGTTCTTGCCGGCTCTATTTCATGCTAGGTGATGTTCTTGTCGTCTCTATTTCATGCCAGGTGATGTTCTTGCCGTCTCTATTTCATGCCAGGTGATGTTCTATTGCCGTCTCTATTTCATGCCAGGTGATGTTTTTGCCTTCCCTATTTCATGCCAGGTGATGTTCTTGCCGGCTCTATTTCATGCTAGGTGATGTTCTTGTCGTCTCTATTTCATGCCAGGTGATGTTCTTGCCGTCTCTATTTCATGCCAGGTGATGTTCTTGCTGTCTCTATTTAATTCCAGGTGATGTTCTTTCCGTCTCTATTTCATGCCAGGTGATGTTTTTGCCGTCTCTATTTCATGCCAGGTGATGTTCTTGCCGTCTCTATTTCATGCCAGGTGATGTTCTTTCAGTGTTAGTTTTTTATAACGCCAGTTGAAATGCATTACGTTTCTTATTTATGAGCTCTAAACCAAGAAAATGTATCCAAAGAAGTAAAAAGAATATCAGTACGTTTTGTGCTAAATCGAACTGTCCTGTCGAACTGTATGACTGAAAGGCAGAGGGAAGAAACCAAACACATTCCAAACGTTACATGAGTATTCGCTAAGTCACGGATGGAACTGAACCATCTCACTCGAGTCGGCAGTGCGTTGGTATCTTATCCGCTTCATACTACTGCCACTACTGCCAAGTATTGGTATCTTATCCGCTTCGTACTACTGCCACTACTGCCAAGTATTGGTATATTATCCGCTTCTTACTACTGCCACTACTGCCGAGTATTGGTATCTTATCCGCTTCGTACTACTGCCGCTACTGCCAAGTACTGGTATCTTATCCGCTTCTTACTACTGCCACTACTGCCGAGTATTGGTATCTTATCCGCTTCATACTACTGCCACTACTGCCGAGTACTGGTATCTTATCCGCTTCTTACTACTGCCACTACTGCCGAGTATTGGTATCTTATCCGCTTCTTACTACTGCCACTACTGCCAAGTATTGGTATCTTATCCGCTTCTTACTACTGCCACTACTGCCGAGTACTGGTATCTTATCCGCTTCTTACTACTGCCACTACTGCCAAGTATTGGTATCTTATCCGCTTCTTACTACTGCCACTACTGCCAAGTATTGGTATCTTATCCGCTTCTTACTACTGCCACTACTGCCAAGTATTGGTATCTTATCCGCTTCTTACTACTGCCACTACTGCCGAGTATTGGTATCTAATCCGCTTCATACTACTGCCACTACTGCCAAGTATTGGTATCTTATCCGCTTCTTACTACTGCCACTACTGCCGAGTATTGGTATCTTATCCGCTTCTTACTACTGCCACTACTGCCGAGTATTGGTATCTTATCCGCTTCACACTACTGCCACTACTGCCAAGTATTGGTATCTTATCAGCTTCTTACTACTGCCACTACTGCCGAGTATTGGTATCTTATCCGCTTCATACTACTGCCACTACTGCCAAGTATTGGTATTTTAACCGCTTCTTACTACTGCCACTACTGCCGAGTATTGGTATCTTATCCGCTTCATACTACTGCCACTACTGCCGAGTATTGGTATCTTATCCGCTTCTTACTACTGCCACTACTGCCAAGTATTGGTATCTTATCCGCTTCGTACTACTGCCGCTACTGCCAAGTATTGGTATTTTAACCGCTTCACACTACTGCCACTACTGCCGAGTATTGGTATCTTATCCGCTTCTTACTACTGCCACTACTGCCAATTATTGGTATCTTATCCGCTTCTTACTACTGCCACTACTGCCAAGTATTGGTATCTTATCCGCTTCTTACTACTGCCACTACTGCCGAGTATTGGTATCTTATCCGCTTCTTACTACTGCCACTACTGCCAAGTATTGGTATCTTATCCGCTTCTTACTACTGCCACTACTGCCGAGTATTGGTATCTTATCCGCTTCTTACTACTGCCACTACTGCCAATTATTGGTATCTTATCCGCTTCTTACTACTGCCACTACTGCCAAGTATTGGTATCTTATCCGCTTCTTACTACTGCCACTACTGCCAAGTACTGCACTTGTAACAGTATTTACACTGCGAACAGCTTGTTGCTTGAAAATCACCGATCATCAGCTAGTTTGTTAACATTTGAAACAATCACCCCGAGTGTGATGAGGCGGATAAGCTTTTCTGCTATGTAATACTAGGTATATGTTTGGCTAGGCTTACATTTGATATATGGCGTAACATATTTACCATAGCAAGTGTATGTACCTTTATACTTGAAATGATTACACTTCTTCAGATTTCAGATATGCACTTTGCAAGAACACTACTAAAGCGCACACAAATTAATTATAAATATGCTTCCTTATAGAGAAACATATGTATGATCATATAAGTCGCTGATATGTAGGTGACGGCATTATACACGTTTTGCTGAAATAGTGTGCCCGTTGAAGATATGCATGCATAACTACTGTGAAGGGCAGACCGCTTGGGACGCTAATTTTCGGCGACAACTTTGGAAGGGACCAACTGGCGTGGACGAATTTCTCGCATTGGACGTTTCAGACTCTGCGCTAATTTGTATCATTAAAGGGAATGCAATTATGTAATATGTTTCCTGGCACTCTATCTTTTGGGAATATGTACCGAACTGTTATGAACAATCAACAGGCATTTGAAAAAGTGCATTGCAATCGGCAGTTTAGTTTGGCCCCTGACGGCAGGGACGGCGCCACATATTTTCGGTTGGGGGGGGCAGTTTTTCCAGAAAAAGAGCCCTTGGCCAAAAGGGCCCACCCAGCCTGCAATATAATGTAATATATATTTAATATCATTTCCGTCTTTCTCGTCCCCGCAAGGATTACCATTTATTTATGATAAAACTTGAACACTTTAAATAGAGCATCACAGCCTGTATTTTCAAGTGGTATTTTGGCGTCACACAGTTCAAGTTTTTACTCAATGTGATTAAGTTATCAACTATAACTTTTTTAATTTCTTGCGACATGTACGAAGTATGTTAACTATAGTTCACTAGTTCCCAGAAGGAATTTACTAGTCATCACATTTTCTTTCGGTGCTATCATCTCAGACAGGCACCCAGCCAGGATTTCGTCCAGGGGGGGGGGCGCCTCGAAAGGACCCCTTCCCGAGCGTTGAAAGGGCCCCTTTTAAAGCGTTGAAAGGGCCAAACAAAACGGATGAAAAGGCACGTTACTAGGATGGAAAATGCAGTATGACAGGAATGGTATGGGCCATACCCACTTTTAGGAGCTGGAGTTAGCAAACTACCATATAAACTTTGGAACCAGTGACACCAATTTGGAATCAGCTATACCAACTTGGAATATTTTTAAGCCTGGAACCTGGAACTTTTAAACAAATTGCGCCCGGAGCGGCGCGAAAATTTTGAGTCTAATGCCCTGGATATGCTTTCTCATCAATGCGTCACACTGCGTATGGTGCAGACCTCTAAAAATGCTATATTGTGCGTTTAAAAGTGCGGTAAAAAAGTGCTAAAGTGAACACATAAATGCGCCGAGAAACGGGCGTTTTTTTTCTAACCCGCATATAATTGACTTTGTAGTTCAATTGCGCAGCGAAGCGGCGCGAAATTTTTTAGTGTTATTCCCTGGACAACTGCATTCTTACTGTTGAAAGGCCCAGGGTCTCTTCAGATCGTCTAGGGCCCCAACGCCCTTCCGACCTGTTCGTGTTCAGGGACTCATCTGGGATCCGCGAAGCGAAAAGACATGATGTGGAGTGGGTGATATAATACAAAGAGGGCTTACTCAACAAGAAAGCCCTCTTTGTATTATATCACCCACTATCACCCACAAATACAAAGAGGGCTTACTCTACAAGACAAAATAAAATCGGAGCTTTCGGGTATATTGTAACACCCTGACGAAGGGTGTTACAATATACCCGAAAGCTCCGCTTTTAATATTTTGTATTGTGGAGTAAGTCCTCTTTGTATTTAATCTTCATCTGGGATCTCTACGCATTTTTGGTCCTTCCGGTCTGACCAGGGACTCCTCTGACCTTCCAACAAGCCCTTCTTGTGTGTCAAGGGGCCATTTGGCCTGTCCAGAGGTCCTTCCGACCTGACCAGAGACTGCACTGGCTGCTTTGTCACCCTGCCGACATGTTCAGGGGCCCCTCCGACCTGCCCAGGGACCCCTCCAGTCTGGCTAGGAACTCATCTGGCATGTTCAAGGGCCCTTCCGACCGGCCCAGGGACCCTTTCGGTATAGCCAGGGGCCCCTCTGACTTGCCCAGGAGCCACTCCGATCTGCCCAGCGACTCTTCTGGTCTAATTGCGGTGGCTGCTTCGTCGCCCTGCCAACATGTTCAAAGGGCCCTCCGACCTGCCTTGGGCCCCTCCGTGCTGGCTAGGGACCAATTCAGCACGTTCAGGGTCCCTTCTTAACAGCCCAGAGGTCCTTTTGGTCTGGTCAGGGGCCCCTCCGATCTGCACAGGGGCCCTTTGAACTTTCCAGGAGCCCTCTGGTCTCTCCAGGGGCCTCCAGCCTTCTAACGGGCCCTTCCGACCTGGCAAGGGACTGCGCTGGCTGCTTTGTCGCCTTGCGGCATGCTCCGAGGGCCCTCCGACCTGCCTTGGTGCCCCTCCGTGCTGACTAGGGACCCATTCGGCATGTTCAGAGGCCCTTCTGACCCACCTAGGGGCCCCTTCGCTCTGGTCAGGGGCCCCTCTGACCTGCACGTGGGTCCTTGTAACTTCGCAGGGACCCTCTGGTCTGTTCAGGGACCCCCAACCTGCTCAGGGGCCCTTATGACCTAGCAATGGACTGCGCTGGCTGCTTTGTCGCCCTGCAGACATGCTCAGGGGCCTCTCGACCTGCCCAGGGGCCCCTGTGATATCTAGGGAGCCCGTTCGACGTGTTCAGGGGCCCTCTGACCCGCTCAGGGGCCCTTTCGGTCTGGGCAGGAGCCCCTTTGACATGCACAGGGCTCTTTTGAACGTCCAAGGGGCCCTCTGGTCTTTCAGAGAGGGCCCTGGTGGCCCTAAAGGGCCTCTAAAGTGTTCTAAACTCTCTAAAGGTGGTAAAGAGCCCATGATATCGCGCTTTGCGCGGTCTCGTCGGCCCTTTTCAGCGTGCGCAGTGCGCCGAAAAGGGCCCTCCTGGCCTCCAGGGGGGGGGGGGGGCGCACCCGCCGCCCCCTTGGCTATGTGCCTGATCTCAGATGACATCAAAACGTTCCGAAGGTGGAACGACGAAAACCGTCCAGGGACGCATATTCGCGCGCCATATCCCGATCAGGAACCTCGCACGTCTCCTGATGGACATGGCACTTGGCAGACTGCCACAGAGTTGAGCTTGCGCTGCTTCATCGCGCCCCGAGACAGGCTGAGAGATGGCCAAAAAGGGCCCAGCTGGCGGTTGGAGGGGCAGCTGCCCCTCCTGCCCCCCCCCCCCTGTGGCGCCGGATGTTTTCCCCATTAATGTTCAACATACTGGTATTCAATACATTACAATGCACACATGAATCATTTATCTGAACCGTTTCCCAATCAATCAATCAATAATTTTGTTATTCTTCAGAAAACCGTGACGCATTCTGTGGATTAACTTGGATTCTACGACGGCGTATTTCGTGTATGCGATTTGTTGAGGTAATTCAACGAGAGTTATTCAACGTTGAACAGATTGAAAGAAAAGCGCGAAAGAATATGTCGCGCTTCCAAGAGTGAAGGGAAAACACCTATCATTAACTCCGAAAGAAGTATATGTATTTTTTTTTCAAAACAAAAAACGAATAGAAAAAGTTGTGATTTCATTTTTTTTAATTGAGACTCGATCAATTTAATACCATACATGTGGCATAAGATAATGCAGAAACAAATAGATCAAAAGGTGAATATTTCCCTTTAAGGTTGGCTAATGTAAAACGAAAATTAAGGACACTTCTCATTCACTCGTAATGTTAGATAATTCCAGCTCGGATAGAGGCTAACAACGCCTGGTCGCTCTATAAGTCTATAGCCTCGCCCTTGAATCCGCCCACCACTCGCAACTGACCGGTCACGGGTCGGACAGTGCCGATTCAAGGTCAGCCAGGGCTCTGACGTCAGAGCATAGCTCCGCTTTTTCATGATAGCCTCTACCACGGATATAATTCCCTGCGCCGCGAGGTTTGATGTCATGAGTGAATGGAAAGTGCCCTAAATTTGCGTTTGACATTCGCCAACCTTAATATTACAAATTGGAGCAGGGCCTGAAACGCGCATTGTGATACATTCATTCATGCCCGTTGGTACCTTCAAAAGTTATCGACGCAAATTAGGGTCCCAAGCGGTCTGCCGTTTACAGTAAAGTCCAGGCTCCACTATGCGTGCTCGTTCCGGAAAGTACGCACGGTTTTTGCAAGTTTGCGTCTTTTGCGTACCGTTTTTTGACACCGTCCGGGATTTGCGTAGTATAGTGTTGAAATGGTAATGAGACTGATCCTTTTGATGAATACGCATCAGTGCTTGAGTACTCAGGCTTAAAAGTAGTCAGGGATTTCACGTGGGTCAATACTCAATAGTTTAGGCTCCAGAGGTTACGATGACATTTTCTTTAACAAAAAAATCGTGAATAACTTTGTATCGGTTAAACATAGAGCAATAATGTTGACACCATCGTGTTTGTCTCGTCAATGCGCTTCGCAAAATGTAATGGTGTCCTGGTTAGGTCAACGTCAAAATTTGACCTCAGGTCAATGTCATTTGGTGACCAGGTATGTCATGTTGCATTTGGGGCGATGCATCTGGACGAGACAAACACATTGGTGCCATTCGCACGTCTCTATCTATATTCTACCAAGAGCTATTGACAATACAGATGCCGGCGATGCGCCACCAACTGTCTCAGACTACGAAATCTTGCAAAAAAAAACGGAAACAAGTTAAAAACTCTGAACTTTTTTGCGTACTTGCGTACTTGCGTACTTGCGTCTTTTGCAGAATTGCGTACTTCCGTGCTGCGTCTTTTGCAAGTTTGCGTGATATTTCATGCGTACTTTGCGTACTATTCCAGTGTAGCTCAGTCAATGCATTTTCTATCAGCTGAACATTTTTAGAATACGCAAAAGACGCAAACTTGCAAAAACCGTGCGTACTTTGCGTACTATCACGCATAGTGTAGCCTGGGCTTAAGCGTTTTCTACAAAGCTTGCAAGAGAAACAAAACTATACAGAGGGATAACATTGGTGGTGTTTGTCATGTAGCTCTTTTATAAACATTGCTCAAATGTATAACATGAGGAAGACTACAACTATCGACCATGATAGTGTATGGAGCAAGAAAGGGTATGGAATGTTAAACAATTCAAATGTCCCTAAAATACAAACGTATTGCAAAAGTTCTAAATCTGGGTACTATCGATTTGATAGCATTTGTTCTCTTCAAAATGCCATAGTTCAGAAAGACGTTTCTTGACGATAGTGTCTAGCTCAAACCACCGAGCGAAGTGGCTGTCTGTGAAAAGGACCGCACAATTTCCCTCCACTCTGTCTCACACAGGCAAAGCCGGCACAGGTCAGCATCATCTTAGTCCTCCCCTTCCGGCAATGACCCGTCACCATTCGGGAGACACCACACCCTGCCATAAGGACTCACCTTGTATCCTGGGAGGCTGGTAACGGATCCTCCTCATAGGTATATTCTTTTCTGGTGTGTTTTCTGGCGTGTTTCCTGCCATTTGTTTTGCCGTATGTTCTGCCGTGTTTTTTGCCGTGTGCTCTTCTTTGTGTGCGCTTTTCATAGAAGTTTTCTGCCGCGTTTGTATTGCGTTTGCTGCTCTCAGCACTGCATCACTGCAGATGCTCAGCACTGCACCAGCCTGGAGCCGTGTGACGCGCAGACACTCAACAGAGTGTCAGCCGGTGTACTGTACCGACTCTATCACAGCACCACAGCAGCACCACAGCAGCACCACAGCAGCACCACAGCAGTCGGCAACAGTCGGCAGCACTGCAGCAGTCGGCAGCACCGCAGCAGTCGTCAGCACAACAGCAGTCGGCAGCAGCACAGCAGCAGTCCGCAGCAGTCGTCAGCACTGCATCAGTCGGCAGCAACACAGCAGTCGGCAGCAGTCGGCAGCACCACAGCAGTCCGCAGCCGTGTGTACCCGCCACCGGGAGACCACTGCGACACATCGACCGAGCCTCCAGCCCGGTATCACGCTCCTGATACCGACACCGTCACACAGATTACACCCCACAGGCCTGGGTAAAGTCCGCTTCATGTCACCACCACCAGCTACCGGATTGGGCATCAGAGCCCACTCGACCAATAGAGAGAAAGGGTCGCAGAGAAAGGGTCGCAGAGAAAGGGTCGCAGAGCGCGCCACTTGACATTCAGCTGTTTGAAAAGGGACGCTGAGATTCGATTATCGGGATGTACGCGGTTATCGGACAAAGGTTAACGACATGAATGACTGAGATTCGATTATCGGGATGTACGCGGTTATCTGACAAAGGTTAACGACATGTGAATGGCTGAGATTCGATTATCGGGATGTACGCGGTTATCGGACAAAGGTTAACGACAGGTGAATAGCTGAGATTCGATTATCGGGATGTACGCGGTTATCGGACAAAGGTTAACGACATGTGAATGGCTCAGATTCGATTATCGGGACGTGACGAGAATGTACGCGGTTATCGGACAAAGGTTAACGACAGGTGAATGGCTGAGATTCGATTATCGGGATGTACGCGGTTATCTGACAAAGGTTAACGACATGTGAATGGCTGATATTCGATTATCGGGACGTGACGAGAATTTACGCGGTTATCGGACAAAGGTTAACGACAGGTGAATGGCTGAGATTCGATTATCAGGATGTACGCGGTTATCGGACAAAGGTTAACGACAGGTGAATGGCTGAGATTCGATTATCGGGATGTACGCGGTTATCTGACAAAGGTTAACGACAGGTGAATGGCTCAGATTCGATTATCAGGACGTGACGAGAATGTACGCGGTTATCTGACAAAGGTTAACGACATGTGAATGGCTCATATTAGATTATCGGGACGTGACGAGAATGTACGCGGTTATCTGACAAAGGTTAACGACAGGTGAATGACTGGTGTTGTTCGATAAAAGGCTGATTCCTGCGGGACAAAATATGAGACAACATGTGGAGTGTAGTGGTCGCGGATAAAATGGAACCTCTATTGTTGACACACGAATTTTCCTGTGGAAAATATCAGTTCCATATGTGTTGAGAAGGGCATTTAACCCTCGCCCTACGGAGAATGGGGCCTAACAGCCCCCCTGAGGTTTTCTTGAATAACTTTTATGCCTGCTACGCATCTTGCTTAAATTTTCAGTAGCTGAGTTCACAACAATTATACGTATCCTGCAAAAATTTGAAGTATATAGGACTATTAGATCGGTACCTATGACCTTTTCGTCAAGATCAGGTCAGACCTCAAAAGGCCATTGACCTGTCCCCAAAGGTCACCAGTTGACCTAGATACCCAATATGGGATGCCTTTGGATTTCTCTTATGACGGGCAACACGTTACTGTTTACGGTGTCTCTCTATCTCTCTCCGTTCGGAAGTTATACTAAGCGCCCTGTACATGTGCTGTAATGCAAAACGCATAGCAATTCCCATCCATGATGACGATTTCCGTGACCCAAGAGGTCATTAACTGGCTCAGACCTAAACATCGATATATTACCAGATAGCTAATACAACGACCAACATTTCGACGATAACCAAACCGTTTTATACTCATCACTTTGGTAATGATGACGGACAGAGCAAAATCGCTATTTTTGGACGTGGTCGATCTTAGGTCATTCACTTGACCTGGAAGGTCACCCGCTGACCTGAAACCTAAACATCGCATACTGTTAGATTCCTCTCATGGCAGGCACCATGCTGGTTCTTACCGCATTGCTATATGTTGCTTGATTTGAAAGCTAACAGGGGGGGCTGTCAGCCCCCCCCCCCCCCGTAGGGCGAAGGGGAGAAACGGTCCCCGTAGGGCGAAGGTAACCCTCTCTAGTGATGTCATTTTCCAAAAAAATCCTGACTGATACCAACCGCTACCGAATGGGAGGCATTTTGGTTGACCAAATACCGACCGCTGTGGGTTGAAGCGAAAAATGTCCAAAATTTGACCGATTTGCAACTTTTATACTCATTTATGTAGATAACACACTGGCAAAAATAGATGTGTTTAACATCATAAAACACACATGTACAGTTTCCAAAAAGGCGGTATAATTGTGAAAAAAGGAACCAAATATATTTACAAACTAAAGTAGTGGAGGGCCGGAGGCTGCAAGCAAGACAGGATGGAAAAATGTGACCTCAATCATTTCATATTCATTTGCAGCATAATACATATTACATAAATACATACAAAGGAAGAAATCAATTTTATCTGACCAAAGTTGGAGGGACATATGACTCCCCTAACTTTTCCGTCCTTGACATTGGTCAGGAAGCAGGACTCAGGAATGATTTAACATATGATATATTGGCTGCACGATGACACCCGTCACCCACTACCTAACAAAACTGCATGTCAATTGTCAAGCATGCTGTTTCATTCCTCATAAGTCATAACACATGCTAGCATTTCCCTTTGAAATATTTATTTAACACATGTATCTTCAGGTAATAATAATTTTACTTCAAGTTTGTTTGCTTGTATACTGCAGTAAATCTGTAGTTATGCATTGAAAAGTTAATATTAATACAAAATGTGACAATCCATGCTTCACAGAAAGCCAAGCTTTTCAAAGGAGCTGGAGTTGAAACTTACCAAACACAATTCACTTAATGCTTTTGTATAATCACATCCCACTCCTTCTCATGGTGATGCCTTTCCAAATTGAAAAAACAACTACTTTATATTTACTTGGAATTACACAGTTTTTATGGGTTAAGCCACATATTTTGTTGGAATATCCTTTGCCTTTGAGCGGGTACCAGGAATTTCACACAAATGTGCATTGGAGCATACGCGCAGGAATTGTAAACGACTTTACAATACGATACTGCCATATCCTTCAAAAAGCGAAGGAAATATTTTTCCTTCTTTATAGAAACGTTTCTGGCTATTTCTTTGTTTAAACCTTGAAACCCCCGAGATTAAAAATTCCGATTACTTTGTTCATATGCTAACAACTTTATATTGTTTGTTTTGAATATATCCTACTGTATAAAAATACGATAAAATTCAAGACTATTTCAATGTTATATATCAACATTAAAATGTAGTAGATCTTTATTTTAGGAAGGGATAAAACAAATACAATAACGAACAACATTCGTGGTGAGTTGACATTCGTGGCGCAGGCTCACGTTATTCTTAAATTGTGTGTGATCCTGGGCGTCGGGCCGTTGTCATCCCAATGCCTATAAGCTGTTGCATATCGGCGCTAATGGCGTCACCGGGGGAAACCTTTTGGATTCCTTAAAGTTTCTTTTTCATAAATATGAGACTTTATAGTTTTATCCTGTCTAACATAGATTATTGGTGATGTACTTTACATGTATGTCACTTGCGAAGTAGTATTTCATATATTTAGTTTGCTATGCCTATGACGGATAGAAGTGTTCCCCGGTGACGTCACTTCCCAGTCTGTCGCAGCAGGGGACGGCTCTACCTAGTATTATATGGCCTTGCCCGGGAGTTATCCGCATGGAGCTTGGAGGAGCTGCTTGGAAGTTTGTTTGAACTCCTTATACTCTGCCACTAATAGGGGTAGCCAGGAGCCTGCCACCAATAGGGTTAAGGGAATAGTTCACCTTTAACATGGGGTTTTGAACTGAGATATCAGATTTGTAGAGCAGACCGAAAAACGGGCTGTGGTGAAATAATTACCTCGGTACGCTAAGTAATTTCGACCCAGGACTAGTGGCCCTTTTAAAAGAAGTTTCATTTCCCCGAAACTTGTTTCGAGTCCTCACAACAGTTGTTTACGTTACAAGCAGCCTGCGTATATATGCCTAAAGCTCTAAAGTCCGTCGTTATTGTGTGCAATAGTTTCCATATCCAAGCTACCATATGCATGACGTCATCATTGTCATTCAGTTTTTTTATGGCCATGAAGGAGAAAAGAGAAATATGCCCATTTTTCGACGGATATCCATTATCCATCTATCGTCCAAACAAATGCCCTATTCGTTTTATTCTGCTCGAAATACCCCTTATAGCCAAATTTCAAGACAACTTTCAAGGTGACCCTATCAGGAAATTAATGGAGTAAAACTATCATGCTGATACATTATATTATTGATTGCGAATAAAACTATCATGCCTGATACATTATATTATTGATTGCGAATAAAACTATCATGCCTGATACATTATATTATTGATTGCGAATAAAACTATCATGCCTGATACATTATATTATTGATTGCGAATTAAACTATCATGCCTGATACATTATATTATTGATTGCGAATCAAACTATCATGTCTGATACATTATATTATTGATTGCGAATTAAACTATCATGCCTGATACATTATATTATTGATTGCGAATCAAACTATCATGCCTGATACATTATATTATTGATTGCGAATTAAACTATCATGCCTGATACATTATATTATTGATTGCGAATCAAACTATCATGCCTGATACATTATATTATTGATTGCGAATTAAACTATCATGCCTGATACATTAAAAAGTCAAAATTGAGGTCACCGGAGGACATCAAAGGTCAAATTTGACAGTTTTTCCTCTTTTAGGTCTTCGCTACAGAAATTCCCATATATCTCGGAAACTATGCTAGCTAGAAACAAACGGAAAAAGGCGATCGCCAGCCATTGCAATTTACAATGAAAAAAATGTCCGCAAATTTGATCCGCGGGTCAATATTTGAGGCTCCAGAGGTCAAAACCTCGGATGACTTCAAATGACCCCATAGGGGTCACTGAATAAAACTTGCACTTGGATGATCAATAATATCCTATGATAACATGATCCAGAGGTAATTGGACTAATGTCATGCATATCTTTGAAATAGGAAGCATTTGAATATTTCCCCATTTACTTATTATGGGAAGGTCACGAAATTGACCTGACCTTAGGTCACCGATATCAGAATTCCGAGATAAGCGAGTTGTAAGTACTTATGCCCTCATGACACCCTGTAAGTTTCAAACTGATCGGTGAGAAACTCTGGCTTTGGCACAACTGCAAACGGTTTTGGAGGTGGGGTCACTTGACCTGGTCTGGTAACCTGACCTGAGATGACCCGAGGCCATTTTTTTTTAAAGTGTGCGCAATTAATTTTCCAACAGGTGTGCCAAAACCCAGCGGCGCTGCGCGCCGCCATTTTTTCGCTATCTGCGAAAAAACTGAGGGGGTGGAGTGGGGGGGGGGGAATCACCCCCCCTGCAGTGTGCGGGATAGTACTACTGAATCATCATGTGTGACGCCACACGATTATGTCCAATCAGAGGCCAACTCGTATATTCGTTTTTTTGGGGTATTTAAGTATACAACCTTTTGATACAAATTAACATCACCATTCACCATCGTCTTTTTTATGAAAAATCATATGTAAAAGTTAACCAAAATTATATGGTTGCGCGACATGAAACTAGTCCATTCCTTATTGGCCGCTCAAATTTACCAACAAGATCAACTTTAATCCAGCATTGCGAGCTAATGTGGCCATTTTGGTGATTCAGACCAACATGTTCGTAATCGTCAGACATTTGTGTCTCATATTGTATTGATTCAACAAATATAAAAGATTACTGGGGCACCCAATATTGCTTTCGAGTGAAAGTTGTCACCGTTTTCTTTTCCGCAATCCGATACAAAAATAAAATAGAGACAAAAGGAGGCCGAATATACTGTTCGAAGTTCAAATTTAGCTCGCTGGGAGGCCTGACTTGATGATTGATGATTGATGATTGATGATTAACCACGCCAGCGCGGTTGAATCCAGCGGCACATCATATTGCCTCTACTCTATGTTCTGTATTGGGAATGGACTGTACTGTGTTCTGTACAGCCCGACTGCGGAATACACCTGGTGTCCCATTTGGCGAGCTACCGACTCGAGACTAGTACGACGTCCGGTCAATAGATGTCTCTGAAACCCCATCAACCGCTAGATGGCAGTTTTCTTGATCTTGACTAAACTTAGCTAATCATAGCCAAAAACCTTGTTTTTGAAATTAGTTACATTTTAAATTAACACTTTTCCTGGTATTAAATCAATCGTTTGAATTGTTTAATTATATTTGTATAACCAATATCTGCACTAATATGGGTTTTTAAATGTTAATCAATTTTGTATTTAGGCTTTAACCCGCGCACTGCAGGGGGTTGATTTCAGCCCCCCTCAGGCCGCCGGGTTGTGACACACCTGTTAGGACATCAATTGCACACACTTTGAGAAAAAAATAACCTCGGGTCATCTCAGGTCAGGTCACCAGACCAGGTCAAGTGACCCCACCTCTAAAAATGTTTGCAGTTGTTCCAAGGCCAGAGATTCTCACCGATCAGTTTGAAACTTACAGGATGTCATGAGGGCATAAGTACTTACAATTTTTTATCTCGGAATTTTGATATCGGTGACCTAAGGTCAGGTCAGTTTCGTAACCTCCCCATAATAAGTCAATAGGGAAATATACAAATGCTTCCTATTTCAAGGATATGCATGATATTAGTCCAATTACTTATGGATAATGTTATTATAGGATATTCTTGATGATCCAAGTGTATTTTTTTTCAGTGACCCCTATGGGGTCATTTGAGGTCATCCGAGGTCACCATCACTTTTTTTTGTTGTCAATAACTCCCGACATAATCAAGATAGAGAAGTAAAACAGACAGCAATGTGTTTGTCTCGTCGATACACGTCTTGAAATATGCAACATGCCCTACTTGGGTCACCACTTGACCTTGAACTGAGGTCAAATTTGTACGTTGACTTAACAAGATCACCATGTATATTATTCAAAGCGCCTTGAAGAGATAAACACAATGGCCTAATCAGTTTTCCGTTATCTTTATTAAGTAAAAAGTAAATAGGGAAACACGATTTTGCCAAATAAGCATTTTTTCCCTTTTTTGACCTTTTGACCTTTTTGAGCCTCAAATATTGACCTGAGATGAAATCTGAGGACAACTTGTCGATTGAAAATTCAACTGGCTGGCGATTACTGTTTTCCATTTGTTTCTAACTAGCATAGTTTCCGAGATATATTGGAATTTCTGGAGCGAAGTCCTAAAACAGGAAAAACTGGAAACTTTTACCTTTGATGACCTCTGATGATCTCAATTTTGACCTGACTTAAACAAAATACTGAAATACTTTCGATAGAACTTGTATCAAGCTATCGAATACCGTTTTCCGCTTGTCGCTACGTAGCGTAGTTCTCGAGATCTCATGGGGGGGGGGGGCGGAAATCAACCCCCCTGCAGTTCGTGTTCGGTGCAAACACCCTGCAGTGCGCGGGTTAAAGGGAGTGTGCTTACTGTTTTGGAATGTCAAAAATATTTGTAATACGGTAAGTAGCTGTTGGTTTGATTGTTGTATATGATGAAATTCACACCTGGAGCCCCTTTAGTTGAATTTTCACTTATATTGTTTTTTGTTTATTTTTGTTTCGATATCTATAAAACGATCGCCACTATGGTGATGTTATGTAAAACGGCGCACATAAGACAATACAATTACGGTCACATCATGCAAGATAGAAAGACGAGTTTTGCACAGCACGTTCTTGCCACTGTGAACTTTATTATGTGCCAGTTTCGTAGCTCTAAATTGATATCTTCTTCAAAAAATGGCCATCGACAATCATCGAAACGGCCATCATCGAAAAACATGATGGTTGTCCAGTTTCTGTTCGGCTGCTGCTATCAACGTGCACGAGCTGTTTTGTTGAATTGCTATTGGCCGGCGCTAACAATACGCTAGCAGTTTAATCGATAGTTGCAGTGCTTCTAGTAGCGGAAGCCCTCTGGAGTCTACCCGATAACTTTTTGCTCCCAAGCAAATTACTGGAGTCTTTGAATATCTCAGCAACTAGGGTGAATCTGGAGAAATGAATTAATGGTTCAATTCAGAAAATTGTGTTCTATAGACCAGTGTCAATACCATAGGTGGAACTTTATATACTTTCGGGGTTGTAGCTACAACTGCATCCTCAAAAATTGCAACCCCAATTATGAGCATTACAACCCCAACATTGCCAGTAAATCCGTAAGTAAATCAATACTGCGAACGGTACGCAAATTCGCCAACAGATTTTTCAATAACAATAATAACCAGTAAGGCGCCGTAGTTGGCGATGAACAGGCGAGCGCGAAGGAAATGTATGGTGAGGTTGGTATGCGCACGCATAAGGGTGCTGCTTTCCTAGTACTGTTGCCTGACACCACACCAAATTTCAACTCGATCGGGAAAGTAGTTTCTGAGATACAAAAAGGGGTGCGCACTTGCGTACGTGCAGAGGCACCCACCCCTGGTCCCTAACCACACTCCAAATTTGAACACAATCAGCTCAGCCGTTCCTGAGATATAGTATAGAGGTGTGCACGTGCGCACGTGCAGAGGCACCCCACCCCTGACTTGTGAGAAGGCGACGGCTGACGGGTCCCTAACCAGTAACCACACACCAAATTTGCACACAATCGGCCCAGCCGTTGCGGAGTTTTTACGAGAAAGCACATTTCAACACCCCTCACGCGGCACGCGGCACGCGGCACGCGGCACGCGGCACGCGCAGTGATAGTTACCCACGTGAGTCGGCACTGGTCCCAAACAGGGATATATAGAGTGGATGAGGCTACTCAGCTAAGAAGCCTGCTTGTCAATCGGACGTGCGGCTACAGAGATATGAGCTTCTGAAGCGTCGCCACGGCCCGGATCCGGTCGCTCATATTCCGATTTTTCCCCTACTTCACGGAAGGACGAGCGAGCTCGAAGCGCTCGCACGTAATCACCGATGTATTCATGGCTTGCATATGACTCATATTACGTCCTGGTGTTATCCTGCCTTTACGGGAGGGTGATTCCTGGTTTGATTGACAATCAGTAGTTTGATCCATGTCAAAGGCAGGAGGTGTGTACGAACGTGCATTACTATGTGCTTTGGAACGTGAGATGCAAGGCAGAACTGTATAGAGGTATAGAGTTTTATTAACACGCGCCCTGGAGGGCTTCTGAAAATTACACGCAATGGAGGGGGGGGGGGGGGGCAGATAAAGGCCCCGATAAGAAATACAATAACGAAAACCGTAGGGTGGAGAGGTTCTGTGTGGAACTCTGTTTTGTGAAAATGCTATGACCCTAGGTTATTATCTCCAAGGTCAAATGAGGTCAAATATGCTAAAATGTGATTGTTATGCGCTCCTTGGCTTGACATTGTTATGGAACGCAGTGATTGCGTGTATATGTATATACCCCAAAATGGGCTTAAATCATTTGTTGGCAAGTCTAATGATACAGTAGGGATGATAGACGTTGCATTTGACCTCACGCCATTTACATACCAGTAAGGCGCCGTAGTTAGCGATGAACGAGCGAGCGCGAAGGAAATATATGGCGAATTTCAACTCGATCGAGCAAGTAGCTTCTGCGATACAAAAAAGGGTGTGCACGTGCAGAGGTACCCCACCCCTGACTTATGGGAAAGTGGCGACTGGCTTTTGGTGGTGTAACAAAACAATTCATAAATATGAGCACAGCAAAGGAGAAACTTTAAAATGCTAGTCACGTTTGCCATAAAATAGCATTTCAAATCCAATAATACAACACATCCCAAAGTTACTTAGAAATACTATATGTATAGTTGCCTGCATGTAGCCAAGTATATCTGTTGATGATTGTTTATTTATTCTCCATGTGAAGCTGGCACTGATGCTTCGATGTTAAGTGAGCTGCAGATTGTCTTGCGCGCGATTCTTTCTTTCATTTCGTTGCTGTTGATCCGGACATCCAGTTACTGTATGGTGTATACGTGCAGAATGTACGGCGATCTTTCCGTAGCCAATCAGCAACGGATTGATAATTGGATGTTGGATAGCTGGGATAGTTCATGTATAGCTCGCATTTCACTCAGTCATCTGTAAACTGTTTGTGAAAATCAAACATATAATAAAACCTATGTTAATTATATGGTGTTTAACTATTTTCAATTTTGCACATGTTCGTTTTTTTAGTCGCTTTTACTACCCTCCCCCGGGCGCCGACTCAATTACAACCCCAACGAAAAACAAAAAGTTCCGCCTCTGGTCAATACCCCCAACTAAGCGATGTGAGTAGGTACACTCCCTTTAACCCTCGCCCTATGGGGACCTTTTTCACCTTCGCCCTACGGGGGGTCCTAAAAAGAGCCCCCCTGTTAACTTTCAAACCAAACAACATAGAGCAATACAGTAAGAACCAGCATGTTGCCTGTCATGAATGGAATCTAACAGTATGCGATGTTTAGGTTTCAGGTCAACGAGTGACCTTCCAGGTCAAGTGAATGACCTAAGATCGACCACGTCCAAATATAGCGATTGTACAGGGCGCTTGGTATAACTTCCGAACGGAGAGAGATAGAGAGACACCGTAAAAAGTAGCGTGTTGTCTGTCATAAGGAAACTCTAAAGGCATCCCATTTTGAGCATCTAGGTCAACTGGTGACCTTTGGGGTAAGGTCAATGGCCCTTTTGGTTCTGACATGACCTTGACGAAAAGGTTTCTCGCGAAAATAAAATGCTGTCAATCAGCGGCGAGCGGCAAACCTCCCAACATTTTTGTTTTAATGAGAAGGTGCGGATGCGGTTGACATATAGTTTGTTATATTTTATAGGTGGAATCCAAATATATCCAGCTTACGGTTGCAGGCCTTACATAGTCGGGCGGTTGAACTGCGGTTGACCGTGGTTAACCACGGTTACGGGCGGTTACGGTTGCGTTTTTCGCTCAAGGCCACGGTTACAGGCGGTTACGGTTGTACGAGGTTGCGGTTATTTACGGTTGCACGAGGTTACGGTTGCGGTGATTTTATTCCGCGGCTGAATTTGACGTTAAAGGGAAATAATCACCTTTCCCTACAAAAATGGAGTTATTACTTGAAATCGACAGACGAGACCAAAATATACTGTAAATTGACCACATTTTGTATATAAACATTCCTACCGAAAGGTATTTCAAGTTAAAGTTGATAAGCGTTCCACGCTTATAACGGTCGGTACTCAGCAAGTACTCGGTAACGAATTCACTGTCCGAGCTAAAATTAGCCTGCATTGTTATTTGTCATGAAGATATGTAATATGTTTCCTGCACTCCATCTTTTGCGATTTTGTACCAAACTTTTATGAACAATCAGCAAGCATGTGCAAAAGTTCATTGAAATCGGCAGTTTGGTTTGGCCCCGGACGGCGAACTATTTAGTGTTCTCGACTCATTTAAAAAAGAGATGTTGTCCCCATGAATTTGCAGCATACAGGTATGCAATACATTACAATGCATACATGAAACATTTATCTGAACCGTTTTCCCATAATCAATCAATAAACATTTAATAAAGCCGTGATGCATTCGGCTGATTAACTTGGCCCCCTAGGACGACGCATTTACCCAGAGACGCATTTCATGGTGTATACGATTTGTTAAGAGGTAATTCAACGTGAGGATTCAACGTTAAACAGATGGAAACAAAAGCGCCAGATATGTCGCGCTACCAATAGTGGAGGGAAAACACCGATCATGAACTCCAAAAGAAGTATATGTACTTTTTAATTTCTCAAATACAATTTTCGAAATAGAAAAAGTTGATATTTCACTTTTAAATTGTGACGCGATCAATTTGATACCATGCATGTTGCATAACATAATGCAGAAAAATAAATCAAAATGTGAATATTTCCCTTTAAAATATACACAATAAAGACGACATTACGTAGACCTCGCAGAAAATAAAATCCTGCCACACATTAAATATATAATTTCCGCGAAATCGAACAGGCATCAACAGAGAAACTATACGCGGGCAAAGGCATGGAAGCTACACGAAAGTTATGTATCAAGATTATTATCATATTTTTTTTGTGAGTACCTTTTTCAGTTTGTGCGTGCCTGAAGCTCTTCGGTCTCCATGCATTCTACCTATTTCACCATAATTACCCTTTTCCAGTTATGACTTGTTATGCTAAAAATGACACGGTTATTGAACACTCGACAGGTAGGTTTGTTACGTTTTGAAAACTGCAAAACATTATTGGTATATGCGGTTACAGGCGGTTACAAAATTCGTTTGCTGCGGTTACGGGCGGTTACGGATGAGCCCTACGGTTACGGGTGGTTACGGATTCGATCCCCACGGTTATGGGCGGTTGCGGTTGCTATTTGTTTAACCGTGTACACCTCTAGTCGCTAGTTCGCCAAATGGGACACCAAATTGTCGTACGTCGGTAGCCAATAATGTGCCAGCGATCCAGGGAACCCTGCCTGGGCCAGTATTTAGATTCCTTTCACCCCACATGAGCGTCCCAGACTACCACGCATGGGACTCAGTGACAGGAACTCGCGCGGGGACATCCCCTCAGGGCATTACCGCGGCCGGCGCGACAGCTTGGACGAGCCAGCAGAATGACGGCGAGAGGCGGCAGAATGACGGCGAGAGGTGGATATTCTGGTGCGGCAGCATGGACGCGCCGGCAGAATGACGGCGAGAGGTGGATATTCTGGCGCGGCAGCATGGACGCGCCGGCAGAATGACGGCGAGAGGTGGATATTCTGGCGCGGCAGCATGGACGCGCCAGCAGAATGACGGCGAGAGGCGGCAGAATGACGGCGAGAGGTGGATATTCTGGTGCGGCAGCATGGACGCGCCAGCAGAATGACGGCGAGAGGCGGCAGAATGACGGCGAGAGGTGGATATTCTGGCGCGGCAGCATGGACGCGCCGGCAGAATGACGACGAGAGGTGGATATTCTGGTGCGGCAGCATGGACGCGCCAGCAGAATGACGGCGAGAGGCGGCAGAATGACGGCGAGAGGTGGATATTCTGGCGCGGCAGCATGGACGCGCCAGCAGAATGACGGCGAGAGGCGGCAGAATGACGGCGAGAGGTGGATATTCTGGTGCGGCAGCATGGACGCGCCAGCAGAATGACGGCGAGAGGCGGCAGAATGACGGCGAGAGGTGGATATTCTGGTGCGGCAGCATGGACGCGCCAGCAGAATGACGGCGAGAGGTGGATATTCTGGCGCGGCAGCATGGACGCGCCAGCAGAATGACGGCGAGAGGTGGATATTCTGGTGCGGCAGCATGGACGCGCCAGCAGAATGACGGCGAGAGGCGGCAGAATGACGGCGAGAGGTGGATATTCTGGCGCGGCAGCATGGACGCGCCAGCAGAATGACGGCGAGAGGTGGATATTCTGGTGCGGCAGCATGGACGCGCCAGCAGAATGACGGCGAGAGGCGGCAGAATGACGGCGAGAGGTGGATATTCTGGCGCGGCAGCATGGACGCGCCAGCAGAATGACGGCGAGAGGCGGCAGAATGACGGCGAGAGGCGGCAGAATGACGGCGAGAGGTGGATATTCTGGCGCGGCAGCATGGACGCGCCAGCAGAATGACGGCGAGAGGCGGCAGAATGACGGCGAGAGGCGGCAGAATGACGGCGAGAGGTGGATATTCTGGCGCGGCAGCATGGACGCGCCAGCAGAATGACGGCGAGAGGTGGATATTCTGGTGCGGCAGCATGGACGCGCCAGCAGAATGACGGCGAGAGGCGGCAGAATGACGGCGAGAGGCGGCAGAATGACGGCGAGAGGCGGCAGAATGACGGCGAGAGGTGGATATTCTGGCGCGGCAGCATGGACGCGCCAGCAGAATGACGGCGAGAGGCGGCAGAATGACGGCGAGAGGCGGCAGAATGACGGCGAGAGGTGGATATTCTGGCGCGGCAGCATGGACGCGCCAGCAGAATGACGGCGAGAGGTGGATATTCTGGTGCGGCAGCATGGACGCGCCGGCAGAATGACGGCGAGAGGTGGATATTCTGGCGCGGCAGCATGGACGCGCCAGCAGAATGACGGCGAGAGGTGGATATTCTGGTGCGGCAGCATGGACGCGCCGGCAGAATGACGGCGAGAGGTGGATATTCTGGCGCGGCAGCATGGACGCGCCAGCAGAATGACCACCTCGCGCCAGCAGAATGACGGCGAGAGGCGGCAGAATGACGGCGAGAGGTGGATATTCTGGCGCGGCAGCATGGACGCGCCAGCAGAATGACCACCTCGCGCCAGCAGAATGACGGCGAGAGGCGGCAGAATGACGGCGAGAGGTGGATATTCTGGTGCGGCAGCATGGACGCGCCGGCAGAATGACGGCGAGAGGTGGATATTCTGGCGCGGCAGCATGGACGCGCCAGCAGAATGACCACCTCGCGCCAGCAGAATGACGGCGAGAGGCGGCAGAATGACGGCGAGAGGTGGATATTCTGGTGCGGCAGCATGGACGCGCCAGCAGAATGACGGCGAGAGGTGGATATTCTGGCGCGGCAGCATGGACGCGCCAGCAGAATGACGGCGAGAGGTGGATATTCTGGTGCGGCAGCATGGACGCGCCAGCAGAATGACGGCGAGAGGCGGCAGAATGACGGCGAGAGGTGGATATTCTGGCGCGGCAGCATGGACGCGCCAGCAGAATGACGGCGAGAGGTGGATATTCTGGTGCGGCAGCATGGACGCGCCAGCAGAATGACGGCGAGAGGCGGCAGAATGACGGCGAGAGGTGGATATTCTGGCGCGGCAGCATGGACGCGCCAGCAGAATGACGGCGAGAGGTGGATATTCTGGTGCGGCAGCATGGACGCGCCAGCAGAATGACGGCGAGAGGCGGCAGAATGACGGCGAGAGGTGGATATTCTGGTGCGGCAGCATGGACGCGCCAGCAGAATGACGGCGAGAGGCGGCAGAATGACGGCGAGAGGTGGATATTCTGGCGCGGCAGCATGGACGCGCCAGCAGAATGACGGCGAGAGGCGGCAGAATGACGGCGAGAGGTGGATATTCTGGCGCGGCAGCATGGACGCGCCAGCAGAATGACGGCGAGAGGCGGCAGAATGACGGCGAGAGGTGGATATTCTGGTGCGGCAGCATGGACGCGCCATCAGAATGACGGCGAGAGGTGGATATTCTGGTGCGGCAGCATGGACGCGCCAGCAGAATGACGGCGAGAGGTGGATATTCTGGCGCGACAGCTTGGACGCGCCAGCAGAATGACCACCTCGCGCCAGCAGAATGACGGCGAGAGAGGATCACTACAGAGAGGTGAATATTCTGGTGCGTGAGCCGGGGAGGAGAACCCGCAAGAGCCAAATGACTGCATCAGATGGCTCACTGTCAGTTGATACCAATACTCCGCCAGACTCAGCCTGAATGGGAGTCCCTTATGCAAAACACTGCCAAGCCATTATGAGAAATCCTTTGATGCCGCCTTGCTGCTAATAATGACGCCATTATGGGAAATCCTCTGATGCCGCCCTGGTGCTAATAATGACGCCATTATGGGAAATCCTCTGATGCCGCCCTGCTGCTAATAATGACGTCATTATGGGAAATCCTCTGATGCCGCCCTGCTGCTAATAATGACGCCATTATGGGAAATCCTCTGATGCCTCCCTGGTGCTAATAATGACGCCATTATGGGAAATCCTCTGATGCCGCCCTGCTGCTAATAATGACGGCGCGACGCGCGGGGCGCTGGCGGCCGGGATCTGCAGCCGGGGTTTCAGGACCGCGGAGTGTACACGTGTCACCATATGCGGGCACTGATGTGTGTCGACGCGGCTCAACGGAACAAAGCGGCAATGGCGACCACCGGTTAGTGATATTTGGCAATTCAGCTGCTTTATTTATCTGGGGAATGCGTAGCGCTATTTAAGCTGAGGTTATATGTTAATTATTCAACATGCAATATTATGTAACGTTCGGTTTAATACAGATGTTTTACCTTTCACGTGGCATTTTTAATTAGGTATATCTTGTAGAGCAGTCTGAAGAGCTGTACAACCTACCTTCACTCCCAAAAAAGAACGGTACGTTTTTCTCTCGAAATAATTAGGAAATAACCTCAAATACATAACTTCCAAGACACGCATAGACCCATTGCATTTTCGTTCCATCCAGTTCATGTTGTGGTTTGTGCACTCGGCAGAACAGAAATACCTCGTGCAAATATCGTGTTTTGTGTACTCGGCAGAACTTACCTGGTGCAAATATCGTGTTTTGTGTACTCGGTAGAACTTACCTCGTGCAAATATCGTGTTTGTGTACTGGGCAGAACTTACCTCGTGGAAATATCGTGTTTTGTGAATTCGGCGGAACTTACCTCGTGCAAATATGGCGTTCCCCAGCTTGGCATTGAAGGAGGCAGCCGCTGTAACGCAGGCGTAACGTGTTAGTCTCTGACCTCGGTCCCACATTACATTATCTTACATTTCACGTTACCTGGTGTAGTCATTTTTTATTTTATACCAATGTTCCTCGCACGAGTGCTCGATAATATTGCATTTATATTGTCTCTTATGCAACTGCCCATTTTCATTGCATCTACTCGTATCACCTCACAGCATCTGGTTTCGATTTCACATAACATAGCATAGGTTTCCTGTAAAAATACATTCCAATAAATACTAAATGTAATATTCACCATAACATCAAACGTTTGGGTGTATATCATAAGTACCCAAGATCCATAAATACCCCAGTCCATAAGTACCCGAGTCCATAAGTCCCAGAAACCATAAATACCTGAGTCCATAAGTTCCCGAGTTCATAAGTACCCAGAATCCACAAAGACGTTTGTTCCAAATAAGCAAAAAATCAGTCCTAGTATGAGCAATGTCAGTCATAAACATAAGTCCTACAAGTAATTATGTTCACAGTCGACATTGCAAAGCCGGTAAATGTTGGGACATGAAATGATAAATATGTCGACCCTTGTTAGATCCATACCCGCCGGCCTACGGCGATTGTGTGTGTAGGGGAGGGAGTATGTAATCTCGCATTTGCAAACAATAGCAATGGCTGCCCCACAGAAGTCAACAAAGGTTTTCCGTCAAAGCCCATTACCTATTTATTTTCGGATCCATACATATTGGATAACAAGACCTTAGGCACTATAATAAGTTCGCGCCCGAGGCAATTACAATTGCTGTAACGTGACATGATGAAACTGCACATGGCGTACACACTATGCACCGGTTCTAACTACTAGCCGGATAGACAGACAGACAGACAGACAGACAGACACCGGTTCTAACTACCAGTCGGAACATTATACAAAGTGTGCACCGGTTCTAACTACTGTGCAGGTTTGCATTCACCGAAGCTCCCGCCTCACGGGAGCGCCATCCAATGAGCGCGCGCCACGGCCGCGCCCCGCGACCCCGAGACCTCTCCGGTCCCGACCCGGCCGGCCCGGGTCAGTGCCGCGCGGACTGGGCTCGCGCGAGGTGGTGTGCGTACCGTGATCAACAATACCAACAATATACCTACGAGCGAGGATCTCATCTGTGAGGTGGACGAGACTCGAACAACTACCAGCCGGGACATTATACAAAGTGTGCGCCGGTTCTAACTACCAGCCGGGACATTATACAAAGTGTGCACCGGTTCTAACTACCAGCCGGGACATTATACAAAGTGTGCACCGGTTCTAACTACCAGCCGGAACATTATACAAAGTGTGCACCGGTTCTAACTACCAGCCGGGACATTATACAAAGTGTGCACCGGTTCTAACTACCAGCCGGGACATTATACAAAGTGTGCACCGGTTCTAACTACCAGCCGGAACATTATACAAAGTGTGCACCGGTTCTAACTACCAGCCGGGACATTATACAAAGTGTGCACCGGTTCTAACTACCAGCCGGGACATTATACAAAGTGTGCACCGGTTCTAACTACCAGCCGGGACATTATACAAAGTGTGCACCGGTTCTAACTACCAGCCGGGACATAGATTGATAGGAGACCGAAGCCCTGGCAGGAGACCGAAGCTCTGCCAGGAGACGGTAGGTACGGAGACTAGATGGATAGGAGACCGAAGCCATGGCAGGAGACGGTAGGTACGGAGACTAGATGGATAGGAGACCGAAGCCCTGACAGGAGACGGTAAGTACAGAGACTAGATTGATAGGAGACCGAAGCCCTGGCAGGAGACGGTACGTACGGAGACTAGATGGATAGGAGACCGAAGCCCTGGCAGGAGACCGAAGCTCTGGCAGGAAACGGTAGGTACGGAGACTAGATTGATAGGAGACCGAAGCCCTGACAGGAGACCGAAGCCCTGGCAGGAGACCGAAGCCCTGACAGGAGACGGTACGTACGGAGACTAGATTGATAGGAGACCGAAGCCCTGACAGGAGACGGTAAGTACAGAGACTAGATTGATAGGAGACCGAAGCCCTGGCAGGAGACGGTACGTACGGAGACTAGATGGATAGGAGACCGAAGCCCTGGCAGGAGACCGAAGCTCTGGCAGGAAACGGTAGGTACGGAGACTAGATTGATAGGAGACCGAAGCCCTGACAGGAGACGGTACGTACGGAGACTAGATTGATAGGAGACCGAAGCCCTGACAGGAGACGGTAAGTACAGAGACTAGATTGATAGGAGACCGAAGCCCTGGCAGGAGACGGTACGTACGGAGACTAGATGGATAGGAGACCGAAGCCCTGGCAGGAGACCGAAGCTCTGGCAGGAAACGGTAGGTACGGAGACTAGATGGATAGGAGACCGAAGCCCTGGCAGGAGACCGAAGCTCTGGCAGGAAACGGTAAGTACAGAGACTAGATTGATAGGAGACCGAAGCCCTGGCAGGAGACGGTACGTACGGAGACTAGATGGATAGGAGACCGAAGCCCTGGCAGGAGACCGAAGCTCTGGCAGGAGACGGTACGTACGGAGACTAGATTGATAGGAGACCGAAGCCCTGACAGGAGACGGTAAGTACAGAGACTAGATTGATAGGAGACCGAAGCCCTGGCAGGAGACGGTACGTACGGAGACTAGATGGATAGGAGACCGAAGCCCTGGCAGGAGACCGAAGCTCTGGCAGGAAACGGTAGGTACGGAGACTAGATTGATAGGAGACCGAAGCCCTGACAGGAGACGGTACGTACGGAGACTAGATGGATAGGAGACCGAAGCCCTGACAGGAGACGGTAGGTACGGAGACTAGATTGATAGGAGACCGAAGCCCTGACAGGAGACGGTACGTACGGAGACTAGATTGATAGGAGACCGAAGCCATTGCAGGAGACGGTACGTACGGAGACTAGATGGATAGGAAACCGAAGCCCTGGCAGGAGACGGTACGTACGGAGACTAGATGGATAGGAGACCGAAGCCATTGCAGGAGACGGTGCGTACGGAGACTAGATGGATAGGAGACCGAAGCCCTGACAGGAGACGGTACGTACGGAGACTAGATGGATAGGAGACCGAAGCCCTGGCAGGAGACCGAAGCCCTGGCAGGAGACCGAAGCCCTGACAGGAGACGGTACGTACGGTGACTAGATTGATAGGAGACCGAAGCCATTGCAGGAGACGGTACGTACGGAGACTAGATGGATAGGAGACCGAAGCCATTGCAGGAGACGGTACGTACGGAGACTAGATGGATAGGAGACCGAAGCCCTGACAGGAGACGGTAGGTAAGACATAGTAATACGTCGGCAGAGCACGGAGCTGAAAAATCGGCGACAATTTATAACACATATTGCACTATTGCAGAAAACTGTTGTATCCTTGTTACAGCACTCAGGAGCAAAGCACGTGATTAGAGTCCTTCATGGGACACCTTTTCAGCCCCCATCCCGTTCCAGCCCATTCAGCCAGGCCCAAACCCGTTCCAATCCGAATTCATAATTGATGGGGCTCCCATTCCCACCCGTTTCAGCATATTTCACTTTTTATGGTGCTAAACAATTATATGGTCTGTCCCAAACCCGTTCCAACCCGTTACATTTCCAAAAATGGCCCCATTCCCACCCATTTCCATCGCGTTCCATGGGTTCCATGGGGATTGCCATTCCATGAAGGGCTCTACTGGCGTTGCCATGGGGATTGCCATTCCATGAAGGGCTCTACTGGCGTTGCCATGGTGATTGCCATTCCATGAAGGGCTCTACTGGCGTTGCCATGGGGATTGCCATTCCATGAAGGGCTCTACTGGCGTTGCCATGGGGATTGCCATTCCATGAAGGGCTCTACTGGCGTTGCCATGGGGATTGCCATTCCATGAAGGGCTCTTCTGACGTGATGCATTAATGTATCAAAGCTTCCCGAGACAACGATCAACGAGACACGAGACAACGAGACACGAGACAACGAGACAACGAGACACGAGACAACGAGACAACGAGACACGAGACACGAGACAACGAGACAACGAGACAACGAGACAACGAGACAACGAGACAACGAGACACGAGACAACGAGACAACGAGACAACGATCCTAGCACTTCGATCTCCAATGCAACCATCAGGCATTCGATGGCCAGCAGACTTCAAGAGGCGGTTCGCTCGCGTGTTTTGCCATTCGTAGCATGAATTCAAAAGTTCCCGTCAACGTGCTGCAAGTTCTTGTTTTTTTTTTTCTCGCCTCGGGCGGTGTGGATAATGACGTGACACAGGGCTGCGGAGTCGGAGTCGGAGTCGGAGTCGGAGTCGGAGTCGGAGTCGGAGTCGGAGTCGGAGTCGGAGTCGCTGAGTCGCTGAGTCGCTGAGTCGCTGAGTCGCTGAGTCGCTGAGTCGCTGAGTCGCTGAGTCGCTGAGTCGCTGAGTCGCTGAGTCGCTGAGTCGCTGAGTCGCTGAGTCGCTGAGTCGCTGAGTCGGAGTCGCTAAAATCTTACCGACTCCGACTCCGGACCGGAGTCAGTCGACTTTTTGTTAATTGGCGATTACTTTGATCGGTAGAATAGTCGTCGGCCTAGGGACATTAACTTTACATCCCTTTCGAGGGAAAAAATGGGTGGAAAATGAATAGAGTGGAAAGTTTACTGAACTAGCGGTTGATTTGCGCCTGATAAAGATAGGGCAATAATTTTTACGTCATCTGATGATGATTGGGGCTTTGTACGCACTGACTCGTACGGGCACACGGCGACCATTTTAATAGCATCGTGCTCGCTTCGTCAAGGATATTCGAATCATACCAGGTGACCAGGTTACCTAAGTCAAATTCAAAATTTGACCTCAGGTCAAGGTAATTTAAGGTCATGTGGTGAACCAGGTATGTCGTGCTGCGCAATGTCGGACGCGTCTCGACGAGACATACACAGTGGTGCCGGTCTCACGTTCTTATCTTCATGTTATTCCGCCGCCTGCAGGCGAGCGCGAGGGCTGGACGCGCGGCCGGCACGCCGTTTTTTTTTTGCATGGGCGTGGCGCCCGTGCTTGGGCGGCGCAACATTGCTCTCCATACTGTTAGGAAAAAAGCAAACGGGGAAAAAATAGATGGCATTGGATATATTGCTTAGCATGCGGTTGGAGAACGGATATAGGCCGGAGTCGGAGTTGGAGTCGGAGTCGAAGTCGGAGTCGATTTTTTCAGGCCGGAGTCGGAGTCCGAGTCGGAGTCGGAGTTGCTAAAATGATGTCGACTCGGCAGCCCTGAATTGACGTCAGAGACAAGCTTTGTGCCGCCGTGTTCAGTCTGCTCACAAGATGTCACAAATCAGAGGACTCGGAATCGGAGGCGCCTCTGGGCGTGCCATTAGCTGATGTATATCGTGTATTAGTAGTAGTAGTAGTAGTAGTAGTACCCTGATAGTTGCTATGCTGTTGCCTGCATTTCCGGGACAGTTACCAATACTATTATGCCTGATCAGACATGGATCAGGCAGAAATCAGACATGGATCAGACATGGACAGACATGGATCAGGCAGGGATCAGACATGGATCAGGCCGGGATTGGACATGGATCAGACAGGGATCAGGCATGACTCAGACAGGAATCAGACAGGGACAGACATGGATCAGGCATGAATCGATCATGGATCAGGCAGGGATCAGGCAGGGATCAGACATAGATCAGGCAGGGATCAGACATGGATCAGGCAGGGATCAGACATTGATCAGGCAGGGATCAGACATGGATCAGGCAGGGATCAGACATGTATCATGCAGGGATCAGACATGGATCAGGCAGGGATCAGGCAGGGATCAGACATGGATCAGGCAGGGATCAGACATGGATCAGGCAGGGATCAGACATGGATCAGGTAGGGACCAGGCCGCTGACTTTGATGGACAACAAATAGAGGTGTGATGACATGGTTCTGGCTTTGTGTACTGACGAGATAAACGTGATGATGTGGCCGTGCTTCCTGATGTTAAAGACGTCATTGTGGCGGATGGGATGTATTGTAATGCTTGCAGATATGAGGTAGCAATAAGCAAGGTGTTGAGCCAAGCAAGCAATTCAGTCGGTAAGCAAGGTGGCAGTTTTCTGAATGTTGTAAAAATGGAGAAAGCTGGCTCCCATTTCCGTTTGATAAGATGAGAGGTGGAAGGTTTCCCGTAAGCGCTCCAGTAACCATCCAGACTACGATAGTAGTACGAGTACACAGGCAGAGGCGCACACGAAGGGGGGGGGGCACACATGGCCCCTTACGAAATGCGGGGCCCCTATGAGGCTGCCCGGTGGGGCTCCAGTCCGGTTGTATATCTTTTTAATAAAAAAGAAGACAAATCCGGGTGATTTTTTTTAACAAATGAAAAGTAAAAAAACTCATGTCTTATTTTCATCCGAAGGGGCCCACCGCGAAAATATAGAAAGCGAAGTTATCACGAAAATGTGCAACGGGTCGAAGCTCTAAGGAAAAAAAGATCAATATATAAAATAAGACACGAAGTGTGCCTAATACCAGAGGCGCACACAAGAGGGACACACTGGCCCTTGCCCCCCCCCCTTATGAAATGCGGGGCCCCTCTAAGGTGTCCCCTGTCCGGTTGTATTTTTTTTTATAAGACAAAACATCGGATGTATTTTTCACAAATTAAAAGTGAGTTTTTATTTTATATTTTCCTCTTAGCACACCACGACTGTCCGCGGCCCGTGGCGTAATGTCCCAATGTGCAATGTGCATCTGTGAATCCATTAAAGCGTGCGTTCGGTGTCTGGAAAATGTCTTCCTTTGGATATTTTCCGCTGGAAAATTATCGCCGATAATTTTTCCTTCGCGCGTTCGGCTGTCGAGAATGTCGGGAATTACTCTGTCGGGAATAATTGTCCATTGGAAAGTTATCGCTCCGCAGAGCGTTCGGTATCTGCAAGGATATTATCCATCGACGTTTGTTTTGCGTGCGCTGTAAAACACGTATTTAACCCACCTCAGGCGTGCAATTGGTATTAGTCGACCTTAAAAGCAACAGGAATTACTTTGAGAACAAAACATGTGCAAAAGCTCAAGTTAAAAGACAGCAAATGGACGCCGGTGAACGCAGCGGCAGTCAGCTGACTTCGACGAAGGGATATCCAAGCAAGGATAAAAGTCAAGCTATAAGGACATTTTCCACGATTCTCGCCCGTGACGGAAAATTATCGGGGATGATTTGCCATTTCCAGATACCGAACGTGATCCTGGAAATGCTTTTCCATGATCCTGGATTTTTTTTCTTCCAAGCAAGGATAAAAGTCAAGCTATACGGACATTTTCCACGATTCTCGCCCGCGACGGAAAATTATCGGGGATGATTTGCCATTTCCAGATACCGAACGTGATCCTGGAAATGCTTTTCCATGATCCTGGATTTTTTTTTCTCTCCACGTGCTCTCGGAAAATGATCCATGGTCCCGGAAAATTATCCAACATTTTCCACATACCGAACACAGGCAAATATATACAATGCTGTATTTTAGGAAACACTAGCGGGGGTATCCGGCGTTACCCGATAAATTGAGTACCTGGCGGCGTCTCCTTTTATGTGCATTTATGTGTTTGCAATGTAATTTGTCACAAACGTGAGCAATCGGCGCAACGTAAAATGTTGAGGGCCCGAAGTTTCGCGTTGCCTCTTCTTCAGTGTGTTACTGCTGGGACCTTCAAGGAGCCTTGTGCGTGCAACTAAAATTGTTAACCCGCGCACCGACGGGGTCCGCGCCAACTTCGAACCGACAGGGGGGGGGGGGGGAATACCCGCCCCTCTAATATTTCAAAAACCATGCAATCTAATTTTAGAGCACTCTTCCCAGTATGCAGTAAGGCCACGGTCATGAATCTAATTTTAGATTGCTTCTCCCAGTATGCCATAAGCCCACCAACTGATACTGGCCCCCACAGGCAGGCCATGGTCACACAAATTCCAAACCTTAATCTAATTTTGACCCTAATGCTCTAATTTTGAAGTGCTCTATTAGTGCTCTAAATTTATGGATAAACTGACATTACCTCGGACACGTCCCATGATTGGACTTTTCATGCTATCAGAATAACACAACTGCACCTTACCCCGGACATTTCGCAAGATTGGACTTTTCGCACAACCAAATAATACTGATACAATATAAAATTGGGCTAGGCCTAGGATCATCAACTGACATTACCCCGGGCACATCCCACGATTGGACTTTTCATGCTATCAGAATAACAGATAACCGCACCTTACCCCGGACACGTCGCAAGATTGGACTTTTCACACAACCAAATAATACTGACGCAATATGAAATTGGGCTAGGATCACCGTGTTGGGTCCACCACCAAGGGTTTTCATGTTTAACACAACCAAATAATACTGATACAAATATAAATTTGGCCTAGGATCATCGTTTTGGGTACACCACTACGTTTTTTTTTAGTTTAACACAACCTAATAATACTGACACAAATATATATTTGGGCGAGGATCGCCAGGATTAATAATATTCAACCAAGGTAGGTACCTACCTAAGTAAGGACGATTGGACTTTTCGCACAACCAAATAATACTGACACACTGAAGTACCACTGGAAAAATACATGCTACCAGTCACACTAATATAAATTTGGGCTAGTAAGGATCATCGTTTTGGATCCATCGACCACCATCAAGGGTTTTCAAGTTTAACAACCAAATAATACTGACACACTAAAGCATCACTTGAAAAAATGCATGCTACCAGCCACGCTAATATAAATTTTGGCTAGGATCGCCAGGATTAATAATATTCAACCAATGTAGGTACCTACCTAAATAAAAGGACACTGATTCAACGGTTATATGGCCTTGGCGAGGCCGTATAAGAGAGGTAGAGTCATCTGGGAATTTTAGCGCCCCAATCACCCAACATTAGCGTGACGTCACTGGTGCTCTGGTCCGACTAGGCTGTCCCCGCACGCGGCTCGGTGCGGTGCGAATATTTCGAACGAGATACGGATAGTTGCGCCTAAGGTACGATCCTATTTAAGATTACGTTTACTGCCGATAATTATCCCTCCCTTAGTTCATGCTGAGGGGAGACGGCCATGCGCTACCAGGTCTGCCGGGGGGGGGGGGGGGGGGGGAGAGACGGCCATACGCTGCCCCGGTCTGGCTGAGGGGTGAGGCCATACGCTGCACCGGTCCAGCTGAGGGGTTAGCTGCCCACACGCTGCCCCGGTCTGGCCGAGGGGCGAGAAATGGCATTGTTTTGGCTTAATGTTCAAGATATGCTTAAACAAACTTAAAAAAAGGGAAAAAAAAGCATAGACTTGCAACCTAACTACCTAACTTACCTATCTAACGGCGACGACTTCAAATTGCCGCTCGTCAACACCCGTCAAAAGATCTCAAAACGCTCGAAAGCGCAGTTGCGGTGACGGGGCTGGCCACGACTAGACCAGAGCACCAGTGACGTCATCGCGAATGCAGAGCCGCTCGGCAGCCGATACATGGGGAAACCCGAGATGACATCCCCTGGACACTTCCAACACTGAACACACGACCGTGTTGTTTTCGTATGGCCGCAGATGAATGTCACAAAAGTGCAACATATGCACACATTCGGGCCACTAAATACGAATATCATTGCAATCAGTATAAATTCCACGCTTTCACAATTTACTTGAAAACTATAGAGGTCCGATATGGGTGGTAGGTGGTACACAACCTGCCTGCCATCATGCTGATTCAGAGAATGTATGGGTTTTGGGTCCATCACCAAGGGTTTTCGAGTCCATATCTGTCAAACGGTTTGAATTTTCCCTTTATATAGGAAATGGCCCTGTTCGGTAGCAGAGCTTCACAAACATTGTGCAGCTGTCAAACACACTGTCTAGCAACGTAGGACGGTGGTTTTAACAGCACGGTGATTGGCAACGTGGCGGGTGTTTGTGAAGCTCTATCATCATCAATGTCATTCACTGGTTACGTAAGGCATGCACAATCGCTGCCTCCTACGCTAAAGTTCGGATATAGGAACATCAGCCTGCTGGCTTTCTTTCTGGTCCGCTGCCGACACCTCTCAATATTGCATAATATGTACAGGGGCCCTTATTTGGTCCGCAATGGTGGGGCTCCCTCGAGGTCCGACGGGGCCCCTTAACCCTCGCCCTACGGGGGGGGGGCATGACAGGCCCCCACCGCCCCCTGAGGTTTTTCTTGAATAACTTTTTACACATGCGGCGCATCTTGCTGAAATTGTGGGTAGCTAAGTTTACAACAATTATACGTATGCTGTTAAAATTTAATTGAAATTGGTTAAGTAGTTTTGGAGATAATCATGTTTTGATGACGTCATGTTGGTAAAAAATGAGAATTATTTGGAAAAAATCGTAGAAAACAGAGTTTTAAAGCATATTGCAAACGCAATTCACCAAAGATACAAAATTGCATTATCTTTAAAATGGCAATCTCGAATTGTAAAATTTTGGGTTTTTGACCCCTAAAATTAAACAAACTGATTTTTTTTTTGGAAAAATCCCCACAAAATCAAAATTTTCAAAGATATTAAAAAATCGGAATATATGTGAGAGAACTGAGTACGGACAATGCCCATACCAAATTTCAAAGCAATATCTTCATTTTTGACTGAGTGATGGCTCCTTAAGTGTAAGAAACTGATGACGTCATTTTTAAAAATAACTTTTGACTTTTTTGGACAAGATATAAACAAATAATTACCTTTTATGTATTTCTGAGCCAAAACTGGTCTAGTGACATGCCTTTTTTACATTTATCAATGTCTAATTTTGAGGTTTTCTGAAGAGCAAAATCGCTGTTCTGGACGTGATAAATCCGAGGTCATTCACTTGACCTGGAAGGTCACCCGTTGACCTGAAACCTAAAAATCACATACTGTTAGATTCTTCTCATGACAAGCAACATGCTGGTTACTACCGCATTGCTCTACGTTGCTTGGTTTGGAAGTTAACAGGGGGGGGGCTGTCAGCCCCCCCTAGGGCGAAGGTGAAAAAAGCTCTCGTAGGGCGAAGGTTAAGGTCGTGCCCCCCCCCCCCCCCACCCTACGAAAATACTGTACGCGCCTGCACACAGGGACTATCAAGGCCATATAACAAGTTATCTCGATCCCACGTCACCATTTCCTCACTAGATTCTAGGTTGAATACTATATACTTTTAGTATACATCCAGTGCATAAAATGTATCCATTACAATCTTACAAAAACATGAAAAACTGGCATCCTGAATCCAAAGAGTGAAATAATACCAAATTAAATTTTCATTTGATTTGAATTGTTGTAAAATAGTGAGACGGACATTTAATGTGTTAAGCATTATAGTTCGTACTAAGAAACCAACCATCTTTGCCAGACGTTAAATTAGCGGAGTCGCGGTGGTTGCCATGGTAACAGAATTATGCATGGCATCTCCGCTTCTGCGGGTGCGTTGCTTGGCGGTATTAACGCACCGTCAATAAAGGCGAAATATGACGCTTGTTACCGTCAGATAAGCTGAAAATAACCCTTACTGCAAGGCGTGCAGGGTTCCATAAATCAATTTCATGGGCAAATGCTTGACTCAATTTTTCCAAAACAACCTTAGATATGCATAGGCAAGGCCTTTGGCATCACAGGTATGTGTCATTTTCTGAAGGAACTGTTTGAGAAATGCTTGAAATTGCGACCCGAATACAACTTATTTTCCCATAGTCCACCGTGCTAAAGCCGGCTGGCTGTACAAATAGTGACGTCACATCTCAAGTGTTGGCAGGCAAATTGACTGGCTGATAACAATTCGGTACTATATCACAATATCTGGCGGCGGGCAGGCTCGGTGCTTGGCTCACATGTGTGAAACGTGGGTCGACCGATTGCCGACGTTTCTCTTATTGCAACTCCCAGGAATTTATATTGTCATTTCTACGCCAACAAAACACCGTTCATCTCTGGTCACGTTTGTACAAAGGGCAAACGAAACAAAAGTAATTGCAGGAATAGGTCTGGTGGTTGGCCCGATGGTTGGTGCCTTCGAACGCTCCTCTCCTATCCAACGCTGTGTAATGCACTCCCAGTAACGCACGCAGGATTCCATTGGGGGGGGGGGGGGGGGGGGGGGGGGGTCAGAGCCCTAAGAGCGGGTCCCTTGTGTGCGGGCCCCCACCTGTTTTTTTTTTAAAGAAAATGTCGCGGATTTCGGCCACTTGTTTTTGAGCGGGCCCCCTACAGCACAGGATCTGAGACATGCTAATTGTCTTGTCAATGTCGTGTAAAGTGACTGAGTGTGCTACTGATGTGCGAATTTTAAGTGCGTGTGATACTGATGTGCGAATTTTAGGTGCGGGTGCTTCTGATACTGATGTGCGGTACAACTGTTGAGAGGTGACGAAATGACGTCCATGCCAACACGCAGTAGTGGTGAACCGATAATGTATTTTCGTAGCAGGTATGTGTGATCAGTTGGCGCGATACATGGCTGATTTTTACAACTACAGCATTGCAACAAATGTGGAGACGGTCTCGTGCATGACTTGGGAAGGCATAACCGACGGATCCAGGGTATGGTGTCAATCAGTTGCTGCATACCTGTCTGGAAGCTGCGCACAGGCTTTCTGGAGTTCGGTCAAAATGAGAGAAACACGGGTAACAGATCGCGTCAAAAATTTCAAACCTCGTAATAACTAGGTGTTTTTTTTCTTCTGGAGATCTGCTACCCATTGTCTTTGGTGGGCTTCGATACTCAAAATCCTCGGTCCCTAGGTACATCTCCAGTATTGACGATGAAACGTAACATGTGCCAAATAGCAAAGCATTTGATTTCATCAGTGAAGTTGAGTCAAGTGTTACAATATTTTGTTTTGGCTGCGCCCATAGATGTTTGAGATGCTTGTGCGCAAATTGTAGTGTAGATAGAAACCGCGTTTACACGGGACTTTATATTATCTAGGCATGAAGGAATGATCTCCTGAAATTAAGGTAATTTTAAAGATTGGGCCAAATGATGACGCTTTTTTCCTTTCTAACCTCCCAGATTCCTGTCCTCTAGAAGTTTAAAAGTCCCAGCCTTTGGACGTCAAAGTCCCGTATCAACTACTAGGCTACGTTCGCGAACGGAATAGGAATTAACCCTGGATGCGCAGGTGGGGGGGGGGGGGGGGGCGTTTTTTCGCCCCCATTTTGTTTTCCCCCATAATCAGAAAACGCATAGATGTCGACTTCAAACTTTCAGCAACTTGAAATGAATGTTAGGCTACGTTTTTGGAAAAAATGGGTCCCGGCCAGGTCAGGTCAGGTCAAATGACGTGACCACCAAACAACTTCTAGGTAGCACCACCGGCACAGTGGTTAATCGAACGACATGAAATTCATGGCACGTCATGAGGTCCTTAGGGACGTATAACTCGGATTCGTATAACTGGGATTTTCTATATCGGTGACCTAAGGTCAAGTTATAATCGTGACCTTTTAAATGTAACCCTTTGGGAAAACAAAAACGCATATTTCTCAGTTGTACAGGGATAGATTTGGTTATTGTTTGCTCTAGCCACTAGTTTTAGGACCGGGGCCTGTTGTGACCGGGCTCTCGCCCTGACCGGGCACCATATCATGCCTTTGCCAGCACCGGGCCCCTGCCTCGATCAGGCCTGACCAAGACCGGGCCTCTGCCAGGTATGGGCCAGAATACGGACCCTCACAAATTTCGGGGGGGGGGGGGGGGGTCAGCTGACCCCTTTGAACCCCCCCTGCGTGCGCCACTGTACACTCCTCTGGTAAAAGTGCCTAGTACCCTTCATCTGATAGATTTTGGAGATGAGTATTAAACGTATTATTTCGAAATCTTACGAACGGGGCAGATCTAAAGGCTGACTACGGATAAATACTTGTTGCATATTTTTCACAGAACGAATTAAAATTTACAGATTGCATAGCCAGAGCTACGGTAGATATTTGAGGTATTTTGTATTTGTTAAAGCGTAACAAAATCAAATTTCAGGAAGACCCATGGTGAACCTTCTGTGACTCAACGCGACGCAACGTTCTGACTCAGCCTCAAACGAGCTGTCCAAACACCTGCTGCTGCCAGACACCAGCTGAAGACAGCAGAGAAAAAAAACTCCACCGGTGATAAAAAACCTCCACCAGTGGCGTGCTGGGTCTGGTCCGGTGCCAGCATTGCCAGCGTTATTAACACGCAATCAGCTGTGGGTTGTCACTTGTCACAGTCAAGCTGCTTATGTAGAGGCTCAGGAGGGGGATGCTTCGCCCAGACCAGTGTTCGTCACGGGCCCACCAACCCCCAGCTCGGCCCGGCCCGGGCCCATGAACACCAAGCCCAGGCCCGGACCAGGCCGGTCCAATTCATAATATTGAGGCCCAGACCCGGTCCGGCCCGTTCAGATTAAGCATATAATTATTTTCACAAAATTTGCAATGATTATCCTGGCATATTTACTTGTATACTATACATGTGAAACAATTAACCAACTATGTTAACCCCCCCCCCCCAAAAAAAAATACAGCCACAACAACATTGTGTTGCTGTGGAAGTAAACTGCTGGTTAAAATATATTTAAGCTCTGACCTGAGCTTGCGCACATTACTTCAAAATTCTCAGCCCAGGCCCGTCCAGAGCCCGGTGATTTCCTTAAGTTGAGGCCTGGCCCAGGCCCGTCCTAGGCCCGACCATTGGCCCATAGGTCCAGCCCGGCCCGTGGCGAACTCTGGTCCAGACCATATGCAAACAGCTAAACGGCGCAAGTAACTCAAAATGCTGCATATTGCAAACCCGGCTGACGATGGGTTTCCTTATATATTTTTGTTGAGAACATTTGCAAGCGTGTCCACTGAATAGAGCTCTGTACTCTGTATTATTATTGCTGATGCTGACGTCAAGCAAACAACTTGACCTACCAACCCGTTGACCCATTACAAGGATTATACGTTTTTTCCCCAGAATAATTGAGTTACATAGTAAAACGTACTTATAAAGGTGGTAGAAGTCCCACGGTAGACACATTTTCCTGGAAATGACCTCTTCTGCAAGTAAGGACTTTGCAAAGAACGCGGTGATGTCACCGCGTACTTTCTGCAGGACCGGCTGAGACAGAACCAGTCATCTCTTTTATACTAATAAAAAACACATCGCTTATGACATATTTCCGGTAAAATAGGCAATATTTGAAGACCAAAACTTGTTTTGTTCCAACAACAGTAGCAGTTACTTAGTTTTCCCCATAAAATCAGCAAGACGCCTTAATCGGCGAAGGACGAGCGAGCCCGTAGAAACCCGTAGAAAACCGTAGAAACCCGTAGAAGCCCGTAGTTTCTGAGTTACGGAACAGGGGTGTGCAAGTGCACGTGTGCATGTGCAGTGTGACCCAGAGTTTGCCTCACGCGACATTGCCAGTAGCAGCCGTTTTCACGAAGGATTTTACGTTTGGGGTGATTGGGGCGATTGGGGCGATTGGGGCGATTGGGGCGATTGGGGCGTTTGGGGCGTTTGGGGCGATTGGGTCTATAGCTCGTAAGAACAAGGCTTTTCCTGTTCAACGTTGTTGAATAGGCACTTGTAAACATATCACCGACACTAAATACGTCGCCGCAGTTTAGCCGTAGTTGGCACCGGCCGGCCGGTGCCAAGCTAAACTGCCGATGTCAATGCACTGTTTTTCAAATGATTGTTGATTGTTCATAAAATTTTGGCACATATTCACAAAAGATAGAGTGCAGGGAACACATTGCATACCTTCATGATAAATAACAATGCGTAGGGAGGCTAATTTACTGAATTCGTTACCGAGTACTTGCTGAGTACCGACCGATGAACAGATTGATGCAAAGGCGCGAGATGTTGGGCTTTCGAATAGTGGAGGGAAAATACCGATCATTTATTTTCCCAAACTTCTAACTTTGAATAAGGGAATAATTTTATTTAATTCTTAAATTTAGATCACAACATTTTAATACCATAACGGTAGCCAAAGAAATTGTTGCTAACAAAATCCAAAGGTGATTATCTCCCTTTAAATGGATTTTCGCACTTTCCAGGTGACCTGAGGTCAAACGGTGACCTGAAGAGGTTAGGTTGCTATTTGAGCACCATCTATAGGCTGGTGGGAACATGTAGCCGTTGACAAAACTTCGGTAAATACTTTAGGAAAAAAGTTATGCGGTACCCGAGACTTGACCTCCCTGGCACGCTATGACCTCCCGAGGTCCAGCGATTCACCTCAGCGAGAAATGCTTTAATCCTCGCCCGGGTAGGGCAACATCACTACGTGTTCGGGTAGGGGGGGGGGGGTACGACCCCCCTTAGCGTGTCTCCCCAAATTGAGGTAGAGCTTCGTGTTATAGACGAGCGTGTTGCTTGTGACAAGAGGAAGCCGCTGATACCCGATTTTAAGGTCTTTGGTAATTAGGCGACCTCTGAGGTCATGTCATTGACTCAAAAGTCATCAAAATTGTAAATGCGTATAAATTGAATTTTATCGAGCTAGAATCGTGAATGAACATATCACAATGCTTAATGGGTGCCAAATTCGCAATCAGCGTCACAAAATGTCCTAAAAACTGTCAAATTCCAAAAAGGTCATGTCAGGTCATCTGAGGTCAGTGACCTCGGTTGACCTGTGGAAGCGCATGACCCCAGTGGAACATATAATTATGCAAAATGGATAACAAATTTGAAATCAGCGTCACAAAATGTTCTAGAAACCAACAGAAGCCCAAAAAAGTCATCTGAGGATATTGGAGGTCAATGAACTCAGTTGACCTCTGAACAGGTCAATCGAGGTCAAAATATCGGGGGAAATTACAACTGTCACCTGGAAACACCTGTGCATATGCTCTTGAACAACAAACACTCGAAAACTCCACAAGTTGCAAGCATCGATACTGCGGGACGCCAGTGGTGCCTGACATGACCTTGAGAATAGGTCATGAATAGGAATAATAGAGTCATAGGTCACGGGTCATGTGGGTTAGAAATTCAAAATGTTCAGGGTATGTGGGATTTTTTTCTTCTTCAAAAATAGGGTACTGAAAGTTGCATCGAAATCGGTTAAAAACTACGTGAGTTATTCTAGAAAAACCAAGGGGGGGGGGACCATCCATCCCCCTACCCGGGCGAGGGTTAAGTTTTCGAATATACTCATAGACCCAACATTTGGCATAAGTTTGAACACAATCGATCAGTAAACAACGAATAGGTATTTGGACGGCTCGTTAAATGGATATTAGTGCCTTTCCAAATGACCTTAGGTCAAACGGTGACCTGGAGGGGTCAAGTTGTGCACCTTCGGTGGGTTAAAGGGAAGGCGATGGTGGTGGAATGGGCTCTAAGTGAATTTGGGAAAAACGTATGCGGTACTGCGCCATTCTGCCGTGTGCCATAACGGTAACTTATGCCGTGACCTGAGGTCAAGCAATGAGCTAAAGGGGTTTGGTCGCTCTTTGTGCACCATCTATGGTCTTTTGTGAATATTAAGCTATTGGGGTGGTTTCCCTAAGTCGTTTAGGAAAGAAGTTATGCGGTACCGCGCCATTGTCTAAAATGCCTCATTGAAAAATGTGGACGTGACCTGAGGTTAAAGGGTGAGATTTTCGGATACAATGTTTTGTTTTGCACCATCTATGTGCTAATGCAAAAATTGTGGTACCGGGATGACTCGTCAATTTCAATTATTGTAGGAGTTATGCGGTACCGCGATTTTTGGCCAAAACCGTATTGTTCACGTGTTTGTGTGACCTAAGGTCACACGGTAGCAGAGTAAGGTCATCTGTTGTGTTGTGCATAAACTATGGTCACTTGCGGATGGTTCTATGCTCAATTGCATATATATATATATATATATATATATATATATATATATATATATATATATATATATATATATATATATATATATATATATATATATATATATATATATATATATATATATATATATATATATATATATGCGTTTTCTGAGATTGTATAGGGTACCGCACAAATAGTTATCACCCAATGAAAAAAAATGACCTGAGATCAAGCAGTGACCCGAACTGGTGCAATCTTGGTTTGTGCATGATCCGCACCCTGTTCCAAGTATTTTTTAATCAGTAAATGTTTCTCTAAGTCAATTAGGTGAAAAGTAAATACGCGGTACCCCATGTACCGCGTATTTGACTTGTTTGACCTATTGTGACCTCTGTAGGTCAAACCTATTAATATATTCGCGTATAACTTCATAGACTGTGTACTGACGGCATTGGGTTTATTGTGTGCAAATTTGGGTGAAATCGTAGTTACTTTGAATGCGTATTTGAATACGAATATAAATACGTTGCTGTCTTCATGGACTCAGCGGGCCTAGGCGGCGTGTAAGGCCATCCAAGGCCATCCAGCTGGCTACAATAGCTGGCCGATATTCTGCACGGCGCGCTTGCCGCTTGACATGACCTTGCTAAAGACCATTTTGGACAATGCCGGATCGAATGGTGAAGAAATCGCCCAGATCGGTCCCATAGTTTCGGAGCACGGGCTCGTAGGGAAATTTGCACGAGAAGTTTTGGTCCAATTTGGTCTTCTTAGAGTGGACCAATCTGTATAAAATCCAAAACGGCACCGTTTTGGACCTCGCCGGATCGAATGTTGTAGACATTTCCCAGATCGGTTCCATGGTTTCGGAGTATGGGCTCATCGGCAACAGTTTTTGGTGGTTTTGGTCCAATTTGGTCCACTTAGTTTAAAATAATCTGTTTAAAATATAAAAAAACGGCACCGTTTTGGATCACGCCGGATCGAATGGTGAAGAAATAGCCCAGATCGGCAAAATGGTTTCGGAGCATGGGCTCGTCGGCAAATTTGCACTTATAATTTTGGTCCAATTTGGTACATTGATGGTGGACCAAACTGTATAAAAGCCAAAACGGCACCGTTTCAGACCACTCTGAATCGAATGGTGAAAACATCACTCAGATCCAGGGGCCCGGGAACAGGGGGGGGGGGGGGCAGCGGGGGCACTTGACCCCCCAACATCTGGGCCGGGGGAGGGGGGGGGGGGCGGCGTCCCCAACTTTGGCGAGCAGAAGTTTCCCTAAAAATGAGCTCTTCCAATTTTCTTCACAAAAAGTTATATAAAATATGAAAGCCTCCTTATGTCACTTTCATTTTGTGACGTTTTCTTGTCATAAGTATTATTATTT
>JAXIVJ010008552.1:0-47500 GCA_036785665.1 Chirona hameri
TGTGCGAGCGACTGAACTGTGATGTGTATTGTTTTGTACGTGTACCTGATGTTATGCCCTTGGTTAACATAAATGACATGCATCTTTCAAAAGCCATGTCCATCGTGGATAAGGTGCGAAATACATCAATCAATCAATAAGCCTCTCAGGAATGCGGCATTTTCATCAAAAATATTAATTAATTATTTTCGTCATATCTACTTAATGATTTGTCATAAGTAAGACAGGATATACACAAACTTTTAGCGATGTCTTGAATTGTAATCACGCATTTCCGCATATTTCTTTAACTAAAATTTTGACCCGCACCGATGTTGTTGGCTGGTTGTTAAATATTCCACACATGTTCCACACATGTTAAACACACCACTTTGGATGATACAAGTGTCACGTTAAACATTCCACACATGTTCCACACATGTTAAACACACCACTTTGGATGATAAGTGTCACGAGATAATATGTATCCAACTTTAACCCGCGCGGCGCTGGGGTCTCCAGCCGAACGCGCGGCGCTGGGGGGGGGGGGGGTAAATTTTACCCCCTCGTTCTTCCGAACCCAATAACCGCAGCGAGACGCGCAATGCGGCGATCGCAAGCTCTCAACGAGAAGAATCGAATGCATACTCGAAATTCTTAAAATAAGGTCACATGTCAGATCACGGTCAGGTCAAATGTCAAAATGTAAGTATTTGAGTTTTTGGGCTATACTTTCCATCCAAAGCCTTATCTTGCAACTATTATCTCACAAAGTGCTCCAGAATGTATAATGCATTTCCCGCATAAGTAAAAGTGAAATTGTAAGCAAAGGTCAAGGTCAAGGTCAGGTCACAAAAGGTCACAGGTCTATGAAAGCCATGCGACACATGTTGTATGGTTTATTTTACACGTATAATTCGATAGAAGCAGCCATTTTCACAGCCTGACCCCATATAAAGGCCCTCATGTCAAGGTCAGGTCACAATAAGGACAAAATTTGAATTTTTAAAATCTAAATAACCATTGCATGTTTCTAGACTAGTTTTGTCTGAAAAATACAGTGGTGGCATTTATTTGTCTGTATCTGGTCAGTAAAAACCAGAAAACGCAATTAAAAAAATGACGTCATGAGTTACTTAGAGAGCTATAAGTCAGTCAAAAATAAATATATTGCTTTCAAATTTGGTTTGAGCATCGTTGATACTCGGTTCTCTAATATATCTTCCGGGTTTTGGAAAATCTTCAAAAAAGACTTTTGTGGAAATTCTTCCAAAAAATCTTTTTTTTTGCATTTTTCGGGTCAAAAACCCAAAAATTTGAAAATCCGAGATAGCCATTTTAAAGACAATGTTACTTCCTTTCTTTTGACGCCTTTTATTTGCGATTTGCATCAACACGCTATTTTCTAAGATTTTTTCAAACATTAAAAAAAATCCACCAAAAATGACATGACATGACGTCACTAAAACGTCATTATTTGCGATTTTTTCTCACGAATTAAAAAAAAAATGGCAGAAGACGTAGAATTGATGCACCATAAGCTACCGTACGTTTCACTTTTATATCTGTCATAGTTGTCAAGTTATTGAGAAAATACGGGAGGGGGGGGGGGGGGGGTAAAATTTACCCCCCCCCAGCGCCGCGCGGGTTAATAATATAGGTGAACTACTATGAACACCGAAAAAGCCAAGGATGCGTTGAATTTGAAGGTGATTATACAGGTTAAAAACATTCAATAATATAGGCACGTGATGCAATGTAAGCAATAAGCATATACGCCCTCTTTGCCAATATGTCACCGTTTTGGCTCAGGACACTGGGAAAAGAATAGGACAGCTAAGCATGGAATGTCCAAAGTCGATATGTGAAATATTAACCAACCGTTATTTTCTTAACCATTGTAACTGACTATCGCAGAAACAATGCCAAAGCTGCACTGCTTTTCAGCAGACAAGTCAAACTCTGAACCAGTTACAACTTACAATATATTGTTTATAAAAGATGATGGCACTGACGTTGCAACATACGAATAAGAATCATCGAGCACCGCTGGAAGTTCGGCGGCGTCTGGCGCCGACGGCCGACGGCAGGCGGCCACTGCGCAAAACTTAAGCCCGCGTTCACGGGGCATGCCGCGAGACAGGCAGGCAGGGGGAGGGGGAGGGGAGAAAGGCGGGACTAAGCGGGCAACCAGGCAGCCGACCGCCGGTCCCATCACAACAGCTGCGCTGCCTGCAAACCAGACAGAACCGGGACGCCGCGTGAGCGTCCGCGCCGCCAGCCGCGCGGCCAGCACCGACCGGGCCGACCACGCGGCCAGCACCGACCGGGCCGACCACGCGGCCAGCACCGACCGGGCCGACCACGTGGCCAGCACCGACCGGGCCGACCACGCGGCCAGCACCGACCGGGCCGACCACGCGGCCAGCACCGACCGGGCCGACCACGCGGCCAGCACCGACCGGGCCGACCACGTGGCCAGCACCGACCGGGCCGACCACGCGGCCAGCACCGACCGGGCCGACCACGTGGCCAGCACCGACCGGGCCGACCGCGCGGCCAGAAACCCGCCACCAGCGATCCACGCAGTGAAAGGGGAGGTCGGTCAAGATGCGTGATAAATGTATGTACCGACGGCAGGCGCCGGGTGATCCCGGCGCCACAGTCTTCAGTCAAGATGAAACATGTGGAAATAAGGAGATGTGGGAGACATAGAACAAAGATAAGAAAACACAAACGCAGATCAATATATGACCACAAGCGTGGACAGATCCCAGCCCTCGGAATATGTATAAAGAGTGTGAGGCACCCGTTCCCGGCGAAAGCGCGGTGTGGGGCGAGCGCCAGTGCTAGGGGACCAGTGTGAGGCACCCGTTCCCGGTGAAAGCACGGTGTGGGGCGAGCGCCAGTGCTGGGGGACCAGTGTGAGGCACCCGTTCCCGGTGAAAGCACGGTGTGGGGCGAGCGCCAGTGCTGGGGGACCAGTGTGAGGCACCCGTTCCCGGTGAAAGCGCGGTGTGGGGCGAGCGCCAGTGCTGGGGGATCAGTGTGAGGCACCCGTTCCCGGTGAAAGCGCGGTGTGGGGCGAGCGCCAGTGCTGGGGGACCAGTGTGAGGCACCCGTTCCCGGTGAAAGCACGGTGTGGGGCGAGCGCCAGTGCTGGGGGACCAGTGTGAGGCACCCGTTCCCGGCGAAAGCGCGGTGTGGGGCGAGCGCCAGTGCTGGAGGACCAGTGTGAGGCACCCGTTCCCGGTGAAAGCACGGTGTGGGGCGAGCGCCAGTGCTGGGCCAATGACAACTGTACACGGCTTTGTGTCGCCCCTAGTCTTCAGCTAACTTGAACACTTACGATTTACTCTGACCTGTCGTTCTCTGATCACCATCAGGCGTCACGATACAGTTATACAAGGAAACCAGCACGACATAATGCCAACAGAATCATTTACCCAATCGCCAGAGTCCCTCCAGGATGCATCTCGTGTTGCGAGAAACGGGGCGAGGACGAGGGCGAGGACGAGGGCGTGGGTGGGGCGAGGGCGGGGGGCGAGGGCGGGGGCGAGGGCGAGGGCGAGGGCGAGGGCGAGGGCGAGGGCGAGGGCGAGGGCGAGGGCGAGGGCGAGGGAGAGGGCGGGGGAGGAGAGAGGGCGGGGGAGGAGAGAGGGAGAGGGCGGGGGCGAAAGCGAGGGCGAGGGCGAGGGCGGGGGCGAGGGCGAGGGCGAGGGCGAGGGCGAGGGCGAGGGCGAGGGCGAGGGCGAGGGCGAGGGCGGTACTCACCGTGCTGGTGTGGGCTGGTCGGCCCGGCGGGCCGAGGGGGAGGTGGTCGGCCCGCGACACACCTGGCGACGTCACCTGCACAACGGACAGAGTCGCGTAAAGATCACGACATTGTCTGCGTCTCAGGGGCCCTTGCAATCTTGCCACCAGTGGCAGACACTTCCATGTCCTGCATAATTCATTGATAGCAAATAGCACGCCGCTCGTAAAAGAGAAGCGCACCCAACACACCGAGTGACCACCCAACAACAGACTCAACCCACTCCACCCACCCGAGACAGCACAGAGGCCCTCAGGTCAGGTCAGGTCAGGTCAGGTCAGGTCAGGTCAGGTCAGGTCAGGTCAGCTTAGGGTATGACAGATATCTAACTCACGTCTGCTGGCGCTGTTGACTCGGACTGGCCGGGCGTCGGTTGTGGGGCGGCGGCCGTCGGCGGCGGTGACTCGGGCCGGTCCAGACTGCTGACCGAGTGGCTGGCCGACTTGGCCTGCACCAGCAGCCCGTCAGCGATGCAGCGCTCCACCTCGTCCGGGTCGTAGCCGAGACACGCCGTCAGCGTCAGCTCACCGTCGGTAGCCCGTAGCGCGCTCACTGCCTCCTGGCCGGCCAGCCAGACACAGACAGACGGAGACCCGTCAGCCACAGCCGCAGCAGCCACATGGCAGTGGCTCGAGTGTCAAAAGGAGCTGACATAGGCTCAACACATCTGACCAAACTTCAGCCCGCTCTATTTGTAATATTTGGTTTCCCCTGCTTGCACTGTGCTCGTAAATGCGCGCTTTTCATAGTTAACCTAATTCTGAACGGAGTCTTGCAGCTTTTAACCCTTTGACTAGATGGGTGTAATGTATATGGCCTGCCATTTATATGGCCTGCAATTTATATAGCCAGCCAGTGGTGTGCAGGTATAAGCGTGGGTGTGGGTGTGGGTGTGGGTGTGGTGGGTGTGGGTGTGGTGGGTGTGGGTGTGTAGGGTGTGGGTGTGGAGGGTGTGGGTGTGGGTGCGGTGGGTGTGGGTGTGGTGGGTGTGGGTATGGTGGGTGTGGTGGGTGTGGGTGTGGTGGATGTGGGTGTGGTGGGTGTGGGTGGGTGTGGGTGTGGTGCGTGTGTTGGGTGGGTGTGGTGGGTGTGGTGGGTGTCGGCGTGGTGGGTGTGGGTGTGGTGGGTGTGGTGGGTGTGGATGTGGATGTGGATGTGGTGGATGTGGATGTGGTGGGTGTGGATGTGGTGGGTGTGGTGAGTGTGGTGGGTGTGGGGGAGCGTGGGCGGGGGCGTGGGCGTCAGGTGCGGGGGCGGAGGGGGGGGGGGGGGGCGGGCGGTGGTGGGGCTTTGTCGGGACGTGTCGGGCGTGGCGGGCGCGTCCAATTCAATCTGATCATGTCGGCCTAAGATCGGTGTCGTGTGGGGGCGGTGTCGGGGGTGTCGGGAGGTGTCGGGGTGGTGTCAGGGCGTGTCAGAGCGTGTCAGGGCGTGTTGGGCGGGTCAAATTCAATCCGATCAGGTTGGCCTAAGATTCGTTCGGGACGAAAAAGCAACTCGCCGTCGCAGGGATTCGAACCGGGCCGCTCCGCGCCAAAGTCTGGCACGCTCCCACTAAGCTAGATCGGACGATGATAGGCGAGGCGTTTTTGTCGATACAGTGTGCGTTTGCGGCGGCGGCGAAAGGCTCACCGTTTGATACAGTTTTCAGACACCACAGTCCAAGAGACCACAGTCGCCTGTGTTCCGGCTGGCCGCCGGCCTGACCATAGCCGGCCGCGGTGGCGGGCGGGCGTGACACAACCTCGACCCACTGGCGGTGACCGCCGACTGCCGCCGACTGACACGCCGCCGACTTATATAGCCTTGCCGCCAACTGACGCCGGCCGGCGATCTACTATCTGCTTGGTCGACACATAGGCAGTTCCTAGCGTCGGCCGCTAGGGCGGCGCCAGGCGGTGGGGCCGGTGGCAGCAGCGGGACGGGGCAACAGTGATTTGCAGCGGACAGCGTGTTTTCAGTGTCAGTTGTTAGCATTAAAGACTTCATGCTTGTATATATGAATACATTTTAGGTGGGTATTATATAATATTTCGTGCGCTTTCCAGCCGTGATTTTTATCGCTTAGCTCAGTTTGTTTGTTGACGGTACGGCGGTTTGCAAAATTGACGTTGGAAAAAAAACTGGCAATGGGTATGTTACAGGCGGATTTTAGAACTGAAATATTGCTTTAGAACGTTCATTTTTACATGCAGTTTAGAGACGGTACATAGACCTACACATTGGCAAAGTTGCATTGCTTCATGTCCCATTGGTTCCGAGCACTGATTTGAATCGTGGAAAGACTTGATAAAAGCCTTAATTGCTGCTTTTTAGCGATCAACTTTGCACGTGCAACGCGCCGCTGATGCCAACTGACAACTGACGCCGCATATTGACAGTGCATATTGTGTTCCGCTTCTTCCTCTGCACATGTGTTTTCGGCGAAATATCAGCCAGGTATGCAACAATGTTTGGTCGATAATTTCGTACACGGCGCTTTCGCTAAATTAGTGTATTGTCAATGGAGGAATCGCCCGTTTTTGTTTTGTTAACGCGGCGCCACGGACAAACGACGCACCCGAAGTGATGGGACCAAAAGTTTCAGATAGAGAGCCACCTCTCGCGTCGATTTTTTTTGTCACGACTCTCCAAGTGCCTTAGTCCCTGAGCTATTCAAATTATTAAAATAAAATAAAAACAGACGACAGGTGAGGTAAGCGAGGCTTCACTCGATTCCCATAGACGTAAGCCTGAAGCGCTCGGACAATTGGCTAGTGCTGAAGAAAGTCGACGTTACTCCTTTTACAATATGGACTAGATGGGTGTAATGCATATGGCCTGCAATTGATATAGTCAGCTAATTTATATAGCCAGCCAGTGATGTGTAGGTATGGGCGTGGGGGTGGGCGTGGGTGTGGGTGTGGGTGTGGTGGGTGTGGTGGGTGTGGGTGTGGTGGGTGTGGGTGTGGTGGGTGTGGGTATGGTGGGTGTGGGTGTGGGTGTGGTGGGTGTGGTGGGTGCGGTGGGTGCGGTGGGTGTGGGTGTGGTAGGTGTGGGTGTGGTGGGTGCGGGTGCGGGTGTGGGTGTGGGTGTGGTGGGTGTGGTGGGTGTGGTGTGTGTGTGTGTGGTGGGTGTAGGTGGGTGTGGGTGTGGTGGGTGTAGGTGTGGTGGGTGTGCGTGTGCGCCATGTGGTGGGTGTGGTGGGTGTGCGTGTGGTGGGTGTGCGTGTGGGTGTGGTGTGGGTGCGTGTGTTGGGTGCGTGTGGTGGGTGTGGCGGGTGTGGTGGGTGTGGGTGTGGGTGTGGGTGTGGGTGTGGGTGTGGGTGTGGTGGGTGTGGTGGGTGTGGTTGTGGGTGTGGAGGGTGAGGAGGGTGTGAAGGGTGTGGAGGATGTGGTGGATGTGGTGGATGTGGGTGTGGGTGTGGTGGGTTTGATGAGAGTGGTGGGTGTGGGTGTGGGCAAAGTCGGGCACGCTAAAACTAAGCTAGATTGGCTGATGATAGTCGAGGCGTTTTTGTCGATACAGTGTGTGTTTGCGACGGCGAAAGTCTCACCGTTTCATACACAGTTTTCAGAGACCACAGTACAAGAGACCACGGTCGCCTGTGTTCTGGCCGGCCTCCGGCCTGACCATAGCCGGCCGCGGTGGCGGACGGACGTGACACACCAATGACCGACTGACGTCCGCCGCCGACTGACACGCCGCCGCTTGCCGACTGACGCCGGCCGGCGATCTACTCTCTGATTGGTCGTCACATAAGCAGTTACTAACGTGAGCCCCCAGGGCGGCGCCAGGCGGTGGGGCCGGTGGCGGCAGCGGGCCGGGGCAACCGTGATTTCCAGCGGGTAGCGTGTTTTCAGTGTCACTTGTTGGCATTATAGGCTTCATGTATGTATATATGAATACATTCTGGGTGGGTAATATATGATTTTTCGTGCGCTTTCCAGGCATGTAATTTTTCTCGCTTAGCTCAGTTTGTTTGTTGACGGTACGGCGGTTTGCAAAATTGACGTTGGCAAAAAACTGGCAATGGGTATGTTACAGGCGGATTTTAAAACTGAAATATTGCTTTAGAACGTTATTTTTTTACATACAGTTTAGAGACGGTACAGGTCACTTACTGTACGGTACTGGAGTATTTTAGAAAAATTTCGTTTTGTGATAATTTTCCCCATTTCCCCCCCCGTTTTTTTGGGGTCAAAAACTACAATTTTCACAAATCCGAGATAGCCAGTTGGTAGCCGTTGCAATTTTCTATCTTAAGGCGTTTTTCGATTGCATTTTTCTTCAAATGTGGCATTTGTACGGCCTGTCAAAGTTTAGCTGATTTTGGTGTAAAACTCGTGTGTAGTGACGTCACTAAATTCGCTATAACTCGAGGGAAAAAATCGACGAAATTTCTTCATTTTTGCTCACAAGACGTAAAAATGATTTCTAAGAAGGTACCCGAAGTTTCACGTTGATAGCGCTATTAGTTTTTCAGCTATTGCGAAAATTCATCAGGGGGGGGGGGGGGGGGGGGGGGGGTCGTTAAACGCCCCCCCCCCCCACAGTCAATGGCGGGTTAAAGGGACTATCCCACCTTAACATTATATTTAAGTTGATATAGCCATTTTGATTGCTTGTCATTTAAATTAGGTATGGTAGCAGGTAACACACCCACAATGACCTAATAACAAAGATATTCTAGTTTGATTTTGACATCTGTAAAAATAAGGCCCATGTCTATTTGAATAGGGCCTCTAAACCGACAGCGTCGTCTCTCTTTACCCAACTGGTAATGATAGTCGACTTGTTTTAAGGTCAGCCTTGAAATATTTTCGTCTTCCATTTATCGATGCCCGGGTGGTTCGCAATGGGTGCGGCTAATGGGGTATGTCAGTTGACAAAGATGTAGATGGCGCTGATGTACAATGTGACCCAAGCGGCGATCACCGCCATTGGCAACAATGCATTAAGTCACTGTTTGAGGGTGGCTCTAAAAATGGTTGCGATGGAAAATGCTAAGGGGCAAAGTCTCATGTGGTTCGCTAAAGCTTTCTGAGTTAAATACTGCTATTTTTTTGATGATATAAATAATTGGGGTTGCACAAAATTGCCCCGAAGTCAACCATGCGCGGCGAGCCGTCGTAAGGGCGATCGGGCCGTCCGGCCCCAGCAGGTGATCGACCATGTCGCCTCGCTGCGGCCGGCCGTCGTCTTCGGTGACGAGGGCTGCAGCTCGGGTGAACGGCAGTATTTTAGTTTACAGTCATTATTTACATTTATCATACGATCAAGGTCACACAAGATGGTGATGGGAATGAGCGATGGTGCAGGCGGCGCAGAAGGAACAAGCATAGCTGAATGAGTGGCACTGAGCAGGGAATACAATTAGACCATATGCCACCGCACTTAGCAAGTCGTTGGTCCTGCCGTATTTTATATGAAAGTGTGTGTATTTTCCTCATGTTTTCTGGAGAGCATGGCGGTCTGTGCTGCTCCAGCAGGATGTCATAAGCGGGTGTCGACAATATGATCTTCTGCTCAATCGAAGGTGAGTATGTTTTTTTAGCAGTGTTTAAAACAGTAAGTTCCATCTGTGGTGACATCGCAATTAATGCACAGTGAAAGCCTTTCTTCCATATTTTGTATTCAATATATGAATGTGTATCAGTTTAAAATTAAAATGTACAACCATTGTTGTTTGCCACCAACATTTTGTTGTTGTTAGGCCCGAAGCCACGGTGGATTGCCCGCCCAGGAGCCGCAGCCAGCAGCCCGGCCCCCGACGACGGCTGCCACGGCGAGTCGATATGGTTGATCGTCCGCTGAGGCTGGATGGGCCGCTTACCCTTATGGCGGTTCGCCACGCATGGTTGACTTCCGCGATTTTGTGCAACTTGTATTGATATCATACAAAAATGGCAGAATTCAACTCAGAAAGCTTCAGCGAACCACATGAGACGTGAGCCTTTAGCACTTTCGATCGTTACTATTTTTAGGGCCACCTTCAAAGAGTGATTTAACCCTCGCCCTACGGGGGGGGGGGGCTGACAAGGCCCCCCCCCCTGAGGTTTTTTTTATAACTTTTGACACATGGGGTGCATCTTGCTGAAATTTTTGGTAGCTGAGTTTACAACAATTATACGTAGGCTGTAAAAATTTATTTGAAATTGGTTAAGTATTTTGGGAGATAATAATGTTTTGATGACGTCATGTTGGTAAAAAAAGAAGATAAATATTTTTTTAAAAAATCGTAGAAAACAGAGTTTTAAAGCAAATTGCAAACTCAATTCACCAAAGATACAAAATGGCATTCTCTTTAAAATGGCAATCTCGGATTTTCCAAATGTTGGGTTTTTGACCCCTAAAATAAAAATAAAAAATGATTTTTTTTGGGGGAAAACCCCCACAAAATCAAAATCTTCAAAGATATTAGAAAAACCGGAATATATGTGAGAGAACTCAGTATGGACAATACTCATACCAAATTTCAAAGCAATATCTCTATTATTGACTGAGTGATGGCTTCCTAAACTGATGACGTCATAAAAAAATGGATTCCCGAGCTAAAACTGGTCTAAGGACATGCCTTTTTATTTACATTGATCAATTTATAATTTTGAGGTTTTCTGAAGAGCAAAATCGCTGTTCTGGACATGGTACATCCGAGGTCATTCACCTGACCTGGAAGGTCACCCGTTGACCTGAAACCTAAAAATCACATACTGTTAGATTCCTCTCATGACAGGGAACATGCTGGTTATTACCGCATTGCTCTAAGTTCCTTGGTTTGGAAGTTAAAAGGGGGCCTGTCAGCCCCCCCCCGTAGGGCGAAGGTGAAAAAAGCTCCCGTAGGGCGAGGGTTAAAACATTGTCGCCAATGGCGGCAATCGCCGCTTGGGTCACATTGCTGCCCAGCGCCCCTGGCGGCGGAAATTTTGCTGACATACCCCATTGGCTAAGCCTGAGCGCGTCGACAATAGGCTGGTGTTGAAGAAAGTCGACGCTCCTCCTTTTATAATAGAGGACTAGAGGGATGTTTGCGCTATGCGCAAATTGATGCGTTATGCTATTGTGGGTGTGGGTGTGAGAGAAGTTGTGGGTGTGGTGTTGGTGTGAGTGATGGGGTGGGTGTGTGTGATGGTGTGGGTGATCGCTTGGGTGATGTGGGTGTGGGCGATGGTGTGGGTGTGGGGATGGTAATGGTAATGGTTCTGGTGATGGTGATGGTGACGGTGACGGTGACGGTGACGGCGACGGTGTGCACGTTGTGCGCGGTGTGGGTGGTGTGGGAGATGTGGGCGGTGTGGGCGGTGTGGGAAGTGTGGGCGGTGTGTAGTAAGGCGTGTAAGCAAGTGTGAATGATAGTACATGTTACATAAACATCAGACCACACAATAGGCTTACTACTTGTACGCTGTTCATCCATTGTATAGTGTTTTAATAAGTGCTTCTTAACCCTCGCCCTACGGGGGGGGGGGGGGGGGGGGGGCTGACAGCCCCCTCCCTGAGGTTTTGCTTTTTACACATGCAGTGCATCTTGCTGAAATTTTCAGTAGCTGAGTTTACAGCAATAATACGTAGGCTGTAAAAATTTCTTTGAAATTGGTTGAGAAATTTGGGAAATAATGACGTTTTGATGACGTCATGTTCGTACAAAATTATAAATATTTGAAAAATCGTAGAAAATAGAGTTTTGAAGAAAATTGCAAACGCAATTCATCACAGATACAAAATGGCATTCTCTTAAAATTGGCAATCCCAGAGTCAAAATTTTGGGTTTTTGACCCCTAATTTTTTTTTTTAATCCCCACAAAATCAAAATTTTCAAAGATATTAGAAAAACCGGAATATATGTGAGAAAACTGAGTATGGACAATACTCATACCAAATTTCAAAGCAATATCTTGATTTCTGACTGAGTGATGGCTCCTTAAGTGTAAGAAACTGATTACGTCATTTTCAAAAATAACTTTTTATGACTTTTTTTTAACAAGATACGAACAAATAATTACCTTTTCTGTATCTCTGAGCCAAAACTGGTCTAGGAAAATGCCTTTTTATTTACAATGATCAATTTCTAATTTTGAGGTTTTCTGAAGAGCAAAATCGCTGTTCTGGACGTGGTATTCCGAGGTCATTCACTTGACCTGGAAGGTCATCCGTTGACCTAAAACCTAAAAATCGCATACTGCTAGATTCCTCTCATGACAGGTAACATGCTGGTACTCACCGCATTGCTCTAAGTTGCTTGGTTTGGAAGTTAACAGGGGGGGGGGGCTGTCAGGCCCCCCCGTAGGGCGAAGGTGAAAAAAACTCCCGTAGGGCGAGGGTAAGTAAGTGCAACTACTGAGTCTGCCTTTGCCTTTGAGATGCCTGAGATGCCTTTGAGCTCCAAAATATGTGCATAACAAAGGCTGATGTATTATCTGCATGTTGTGGGCATTGAATGATGCATTTGTAATTTGTATGGAAGAATTGCATTGATGGTCTTCTCTGGCATACCATTTTTTTCCATGTATTTGTCTGATGTTCAAACTGTGATATTTTCCTTCTGAAAAATACTGCAATGTATCCCAAATGTTCTTGTCTAGTCATTTGACGTGCATTTTCCAAATCGGTCAAATTTTGATATATTTTGTTCTGGGAAAAGTCGGTTTGGTATTCGGTTTTCAAAGCTTTGAAAAAGTTGGTATCGGTTCGCTCATGTTTAAAACAATATGCAAATTACATCACTAGTGGGCGGTGTGGGCGGTGTGGGCGGTGTGGGCGGTGTGGGCGGTGTGGGCGGTGTGGGCGGTGTGGGCGGTGTGGTCGGTGTGTGCGGTGTGCGCAGTGTGTGCGGTGTGGCCGGTGTGGCCAGTGTGGGCGGTGTGCAGGCGTGGGAGCGGTGTGGGCGGTGTTGTCGGTGTGGGTATGGTGTTTGTGGGTGTTGGTGTGGGCCAATAACTTTACACATGCCATGCGCTGCTGATCGAACAACAGCGCATACGCCGGGCCGATCATTTCTGTACACATCTGTGTTTGTCCCATGTCCGTGCGACTCATGGTTGCCGAGATAGATCACCGATCTCGGGTAGGCTTTACAATAAAGAGTTTGGAATTTATATAAGCTTCAATTTGATATCGGTTGATACAATATTCAGGACAGCGACAACGACTCGACAGCGACTCCACTCCACTCATTTGGTCATGGTCTTGATATTAAAGGGAGTGTGCCTACTGTTTTGGAATGGCAAAAATATTTTGCATACGGTAAGTAGCTGTTGGTTTGATTGTTGTATATGATGAAATTCACATCTGGAGCCCCTTTAGTTGAATTTTCACCTATATTTTTTTCCCTCGATATCTATAAAACGATCGCCACTATGGTGATGTTATGTAAAACGGCGCACATAAGACAATACAATTACGGTCACATCGTAGAAAGACGAGTTTTGCACAGCACGTTCTTGCCACTGTGAACTTTATTATGTGCAAGTTCCGTAGCTCTAAATTGATATCTTCTTAAAAAAATGGCCTTCGGCCATCATCGAAAAACATGATGGCCGTCCAGTTTTTGTTCGGCTGCTGCTATCAGCGTGCAAGAGCTGTTTTGTTGAATTGCTATTGGCCGGCGCTAACAATATGCTAGCAGTTTAATCGATAGTTGCAGTGCTTCTAGTAGCGGAAACCCTCTGGAGTCTACCCGATAACTTTTTGCTCCCAAGCAAATTCCTGGAGTCTTTGAATAGGGTGAATCTGGAGAAATGAAGTATTGGTTCAATTCAGAAAATTGTGTTCTATAGACCAGTGTCAATAACCCCAACTAAGCGATATGAGTATGCACACTCCCTTTAACTGCTCGCCGTTTTTGCTCCGCCGTTTTAGCCTATTTTGCCGTAACCAGACAGTATCATACACTGTAACGCATATATAAATGTTCCTAACTTAACGTAGCTTATTTTCGTCATATTTGAATAAGTCAGAAGTTAATAATTAAGTAACTATTAGCGTTTAAAAAATGTAATATTTTGGACTTTTTTCTTAAAATCGCGTTAAGCAAGAAAAGCCATCCCCTCTTGATTTTGGTATTGAGTCTCGCGCAAATCATCATAACAAGATCCTGCAATTTCCAACACCTCTTAAACTTCTGGATCCGCCAATGAATATGGACCATTTGCGCTAAATGATGCCCCCCAATTTTAAGAAATATGATCCTCAGTTGACTATGATTTGGTCGGAAGTTTTCACCCAAGAAAAAGAGCAAGTTCATAAGGCGCTATGGACATCTAAGAGCAGCACATATCCAAGGAGGCCGTTTGCCCTGCATGCAGTAAGTCAGCGCAGCAGTCAGTCAAACATCGCCTGCTTCGGGCAGCCTACCCTGCCTCAAGCCAGCCTATGCACGGGGCATTGCTTTGGGGCAATGCCGGACCGAAGGTTGGTTGAGTCAGTTTTTTTAGAACTCAGAATTTTTTATCGACTTTTTGAAATTTCGATGTTTGGCGCTTTTTGGATTTTTGAAAATTTTGGATTTGGAAGTCGAAATTTTGGATTTTGGAATTTTGGATTTTGGATCGGGAGCTTACCGGATTCCAACCGGTGGCCAATCAATTGCTAGGCAGGTGCTCTATCCATTAGACCACAGTGGCTAGTGGAACTTACGGGAGGCGATCCCATGTTCCCTAGAGAGGGCCGGCCTTCGGCCGGCCCTCTCTTTTTGCAATTGCAGGTGCAATCCAGTTTTCACAGAGTTGAAACTTTGCAGGCAGGTACTGCAGGCAGGTACTGCAGGCAGGTACTGCAGGCAGGTACTCCAGGCAGTGCTCCACACGCTAATGAAGGTTTCGTCGCAAACAAATGGTTTCCCTTCGAGTACATGGCCTTTTTCGTATTTCCCCATTGACTTGCAATGTTAAACTTCATGTTGCTGTTGCAAGTGCAATCGGGTTTTCAGACTTGAAACTTGGCATCCGATCAGATGACGGTGTCGACTCGGGACCCTGAAAGTGGCGTCGCTGTAGAATCGTTTCCCTGACCTGGATTCAAGATGTACTGATTCGCGGCCACCTTTGTTAAACCCCCTCCAATCGAACAGCTCAGGTTTGTTTCACAATGGAAACACAATTCTAAAGAATAGTGTTATCCATGTGAAACCAACCTTCGGTTATGCACGGGGCATTGCTTTGGGGCAATGCCGGACCGAAGGTTGGTTGAGTCCGTTTTCTGTTTAAAAAAAGGAGCTTACCGGATTCGAACCGGTGGCCAATCAATTGCTAGGCAGATGCTCTATCCATTAGACCACAGTGGCTAGTAGAACTTACGGCCGGCGATCCGAGGGCATCCCCATGGACGGCCGGCCTTCGGCCGGACGTCTCTTTTTGCAATTGCAGGTGCAATCGAATTTTGACAGAGTTGAAACTTTGCAGGCAGTTTCTCCAGGCAGTGCTCCACACCCTAATGAAAGTTTCGTCGCAAACGAACCGTTTCCCTGCAAGTACATGGCCTTTTTCGTATTTCCCCGTTGACTTGCAATGTTAAACTTCATGTTGCTGTTGCAAGTGCAATCGGGTTTTCACAGACTTGAAACTTGGCCAGGACTGTGGGGAACGGTCTCGAAACGGGACTCTGAAAGTTTCGTCGCAAACAAATGGCTTCCCTGGCCTGGTATTAATATGTACTGATCTCCAACACTCTTTGTTAAACCATCCCCAATCGAACAGCTCAGGTTTGTTTCACAAGGAAACACAATTCTAAAGAATAGTGTTATCCATGTGAAACCAACCTTCGGTTATGCACGGGGCATTGCTTTGGGGCAATGCCGGACCGAAGGTTGGTTGAGTCCGTTTTCTGTTTTTCTTAGAGAGAAAAAAAATTATCGACTTTTTTAAATTTCGATGTTTGGCGCTTTTTGGATTTTTGAAAATTTTGGATTTTGGAAGTCGAAATTTTGGATTTTAGAATTTTGGATTTTTGGTATTTTGGATCGGGAGCTTACCGGATTCGAACCGGTGGCCAATCAATTGCTAGGCGGTGGCTCTATCCACTAGACCACAGTGGCTTGTGGAACTTACGGCAGGCGATCCCATGTTCCCTATGGACGGGCCGGCCTTCGGCCGCCCGACTCTTTTTGCAATTGCAGGTGCAATCGGGTTTTGACAGAGTTGAAACTTTGCAGGCAGTTTCTACAGGCAGTGCTCCACACCCTAATCAAGGTTTCGTCTCCAACAATTCGTTTCCCTGGGAGTACATGGCCTTTTTCGTATTTCCCCGTTGACTTGCAATGTTAAACTTCATGTTGCTGTTGCAAGTGCAATCAGGTTTTTACAGACTTGAAACTTGGCATCAGATCAGATCACGGTGTCGACTCGGGGCCCTGAAAGTGGCGTTGCTGTAGATTCGTTTCCCTGACCTGGCGTCAAGATTTACTGATCTCAGGCAACCTTAAGAAAACCACCCCCAATCGAACAGCTCAGGTTTGTTTCCCAAAGGGAACACAATTCTAAAGAATAGTGTTATCCTTGTGAAACCAACCTTCGGTTATGCACGGGGCCTTGCTTTGGGGCAATGCCGGACCGAAGGTTGGTTTAGTCCGTTTTCTGTTTTTTTATATAGATGGCCCTATAAATAGCTTACCGGATAGTAGCCCCAGACCTCCTCTTTCCAAATCTGGTCTTCTTTTTCTTCTAGCCCCACGGCAAGTCGGTCAAATAGTAGCGCAAAAAAAGTATGACGTCACACAGGCTAAACCAATCACCGGAGCGCAATTCTGAGGCCATTTTGTCGGCTCAAAGAGCAGCCACGAGTCGACTATATACCCGTATAAGGCATCAAAATCCATTTTGGGACAACTCTAAAAAAATGTCATTAAGGGAAAAAAAGAAGAGCTTACCGGATTCGAACCGGTGGTCAATCAATTGCGAGGCAGGCGTTCTATCCACTAGACCACAGTGGCTTGTGGGAGTTAAGGCAGGCGATCTCATGTTCCCTATGGACATGGATCTTTCCCTAATCGATATTTGGCCTTCGGCCGGCAGCCTATTTTTGCAATTGCAGGTGCAATCGAGTTTTGACAGAGTTGAAACTTTGCAGGCAGTTTCTACAGGCAGTGCTGCACACCCTAATCAAGGTTTCGTCTCCAACAATTCGTTTCCCTGGGAGAACATGGCCTTACATGGCCTTTTTCGTATTTCCCCGTTGACTTGCAATGTTAAACTTCATGTTGCTGTTGCAGATGCAATCGAGTTTTGACAGACTTGAAACTTGGCATCAGATCAGATGACGGTCTCGACTCGGGATCCTGAAAGTTTCGTCGCAAACAAATGGTTTCCCTGACCTGGCGTCAACTTTTACCAAATCTCGGCCACCTTAAGAAAACCCCTCCCGATCGAACAGCTCAGGTTTGTTTCCCAAAGGAAACACAATTCTAAAGAATAGTGTTATCCTTGTGAAACCAACCTTCGGTTACGGTTATGCACGGGGCCTTGCTTTGGGGCAATGCCGGACCGAAGGTTGGTTTTCTGTAAAAAAAAGAAAAAAAAGAGGAGCTTACCGAATTCGAACCGGTGGCCAATCAATTGCGAGGCAGGCGCTCTATCCACTAGACCACAGTGGCTTGTGGGACTTACGGCCGGCGATCTGAGAGCATCCCCCAAGGACGGCCGGCCTTCGGCCGACCGTCTATTTGTGCAATTGCAGGTGCAATCGGGTTTTGACAGAGTTGAAACTTTGCAGGCAGTTTCTCCAGGCAGTGCTCCACACGCTAATCAAGGTTTCGTCTCCAACAATTCGTTTCCCTGGGAGTACATGGCCTTTTTCGTATTTCCCCGTTGACTTGCAATGTTAAACTTCATGTTGCTGTTGCAAGTGCAATCGGGTTTTGACAGACTTGGAACTTGGCATCAGATCAGATCACGGTGTCGACTCGGGACCCTGAAAGTGGCGTTGCTGTAGATTCGTTTCCCTGGGACAGCGACAAGATGTACTGATCTCCAACACTCTTAAGAAAACCACCCCCAATTGAACAGCTCAGGTTTGTTTCCCAAAGGAAACACAATTCTACAGAATAGTGTTATCCTTGTGAAACCAACCTTCGGTTATGCACGGGGCCTTGCTTTGGGGCAATGCCGGACCGAAGGTTGGTTTAGTCCGTTTTCTGTTTTTTTTTAAATATGGATGGGCCTATAAATAGCTTACCGGATAGTAGCCCCAGACCTCCTCTTTCCAAATCTGGTCTTGTTTTTCTTCTAGCCCCACGGCAAGTCGGTCAAATAGTAGCGCAAAAAAAGTATGACGTCACACAGGCTAAACCAATCACCGGAGCGCAATTCTGAGGCCATTTTGTCGGCTCAAAGAGCAGCCACGAGTCGACTATATACCCGTATAAGGCATCAAAATCCATTTTGGGACAACTCTAAAAAAAAAGAGAAAAGAGGAGCTTACCGGATTCGAACCGGTGGCCAATCAATTGCGAGGCAGGCGTTCTATCCACTAGACCACAGTGGCTTGTGGGAGTTGCGGCAGGCGATCACATGTTTCCTATGGACATGGATCTTTCCCTAATCGATATTTGGCCTTCGGCCGGCAGCCTATTTTTGCAATTGCAGGTGCAATCGAGTTTTGACAGAGTTGAAACTTTGCAGGCAGTTTCTACAGGCAGTGCTGCACACCCTAATCAAGGTTTCGTCTCGAACAAACCGTTTCCCTGGGAGTACATGGCCTTACATGGCCTTTTTCGTATTTCCCCGTTGACTTGCAATGTTAAACTTCATGTTGCTGTTGCAGGTGCAATCGAGTTTTGACAGACTTGAAACTTGGCATCAGATCAGATGACGGTCTCGACTCGGGATCCTGAAAGTTTCGTCGCAAACAAACCGTTTCCCTGACCTGGATCCAAGATGTACCAAATCTCGGCCACCTTAAGAAAACCCCTCCCGATCGAACAGCTCAGGTTGGTTTCCCAAAGGAAACACAATTCTAAAGAATAGTGTTATCCTTGTGAAACCAACCTTCGGTTATGCACGGGGCCTTGCTTTGGGGGCAATGCCGGACCGAAGGTTGGTTTTCTGTAAAAAAAAAGAAGAGGAGCTTACCGGATTCGAACCGATGGCCAATCAATTGCGAGGCAGGCGCTCTATCCACTAGCCCACAGTGGCTTGTGGGACCTACGGCCGGCGATCTGAGAGCATCCCCCCAAGGACGGCCGGCCTTCGGCCGACCGTCTATTTTTACAATTGCAGGTGCAATCGGGTTTTGACAGAGTTGAAACTTTGCAGGCAGTTTCTACAGGCAGTGCTCCACACCCTAATCAAGGTTTCATCTCCAACAATTCGTTTCCCTGGGAGTACATGGCCTTTTTCGTATTTCCCCGTTGACTTGCAATGTTAAACTTCATGTTGCTGTTGCAAGTGCAATCGGGTTTTGACAGACTTGAAACTTGGCATCAGATCAGATGACGGTCTCGACTCGGGGTCCTGAAAGTTTCGTCGCAAACAAATGGTTTCCCTGACCTGGATCCAAGATTTACTGATCTCTAACACTCTTAAGAAAACCACCCCCAATCGAACAGCTCAGGTTTGTTTCCCAAAGGAAACACAATTCTAAAGAATAGTGTTATCCTTGTGAAACCAACCTTCGGTTATGCACGGGGCCTTGCTTTGGGGCAATGCCGGACCGAAGGTTGGTTTAGTCTGTTTTCTGTTTTTTTTTGGTGGATGGGCCTATAAATAGCTTACCAGATAGTAGCCCCAGACCTCTTTCCAAATCTGGTCTTCTTTTTCTTCTAGCCCCACGGCAAGTCGGTCAAATAGTAGCGCAAAAAAGTATGACGTCACACAGGCTAAACCAATCACCGGAGCGCAATTCTGAGGCCATTTTGTCAGCTCATAGAGCAGCGCTCATAGAGCAGCCACGAGTCGACTATATACCCGTATAAGGCATCAAAATCCATTTTGGGACAACTCTAAAAAAAAGAGGAAAGAGGAAAAAGAGGAGGTTACCGGATTCGAACCGGTGGCCAATCAATTGCTAGGCAGTGGCTCTATCCATTAGACCACAGTGGCTTGTGGGAGTTACGGCCGGCGATCTGAGAGCATCCCCCACGGACGGCCGGCCTCCGGCCGGCCGTCTATTTTTGCAATTGCAGGTGCAATCGAGTTTTGACAGAGTTGAAACTTTGCAGGCAGTTTCTACAGGCAGTGCTCCACACCCTAATCAAGGTTTCGTCTCCAACAATTCGTTTCCCTGGGAGTACATGGACTTTTTCGTATTTCCCCGTTGACTTGCAATGTTAAACTTCATGTTGCTGTTGCAAGTGCAATGGAGTTTTGACAGACTTGAAACTTGGCCAGGACGATGGGCAACGGTCTCGACTTGTGACTCTGAAAGTGGCGTCGCTGTAGAATGGTTTCCCTGACCTGGCGTCAAGATGTACTGATTCGTCACACCTTTTGTTAAACCACCCCCGATCGAACAGCTCAGGTTTGTTTCCCAAAGGAAACACAATTCTAAAGAATAGTGTTATCCTTGTGAAACCAACCTTCGGTTAAAACCAACCTTCGGTTATGCACGGGGCCTTGCTTTGGGGCAATGCCGGACCGAAGGTTGGTTTAGTCCGTTTTCTGTTGTTGTTTTTAGAGGGAAAAAACAAAAAAATGTATCGACTTTTTGAAATTTCGATGTTTGGCGCTTTTTGGATTTTTGAAAATTTTGGATTTTGGAATTTTGGATTTTTGGAATTTTGGATCGGGAGCTTACCGGATTTGAACCGGTGGCCAATCAATTGCTAGGCAGTGGCTCTATCCATTAGACCACAGTGGCTGGTGGAACTTACGGCCGGCGATCCGAGAGCATCCCCCTTTTACGGCCGGCCTTCGGCCGGCAGTCTATTTTTGCAATTGCAGGTGCAATCGGGTTTTGACAGAGTTGAAACTTTGCAGGCAGTTTCTACAGGCAGTGCTCCACACCCTAATCAAGGTTTCGTCTCCAACAATTCGTTTCCCTGGGAGTACATGGCCTTTTTCGTATTTCCCTGTTGACTTGCAATGTTAAACTTCATGTTGCTGTTGCAAGTGCAATGGGGTTTTGACAGACTTGAAACTTGGCCAGGACTGTGGGCAACAGTCTCGACTCGTGATCCTGAATGTTTCGTCGCAAACAAATGGCTTCCCTGACCTGGAATCAAGATGTACTGATTCGTCACACCTTTTGTTAAACCACCCCCAATCCAACAGCTCAGGTTTTTTTCCCAAAGGAAACACAATTCTAAAGAATAGTGTTATCCTTGTGAAACCAACCTTCGGTTATGCACGGGGCCTTGCTTTGGGGCAATGCCGGACCGAAGGTTGGTTTAGTCCGGTTTTCTTTTGGATTTGAGAAAAAACTCAAAAATTTTTATCGACTTTTTGAAATTTCGATGTTTGGCGCTTTTTGGATTTTTGAAAATTTTGGATTTTGGAAGTCGAAATTTTGGATTTTGGAATTTTGGATTTTTGGAATTTTGGATCGGGAGTTTACCGGATTCGAACCGGTGGCCAATCAATTGCTAGGCAGTGGCTCTATCCATTAGACCACAGTGGCTGGTGGAACTTACGACAGGCGATCCGAGAGCATCCCCCTTTTACGGCCGGCCGTCAATTTTGCAATTGCAGGTGCAATCGGGTTTTGACAGAGTTGAAACTTTGCAGGCAGTTTCTACAGGCAGTGCTCCACACCCTAATCAAGGTTTCGTCTCCAACAATTCGTTTCCCTGGGAGTACATGGCCTTTTTCGTATTTCCCCGTTGACTTGCAATGTTAAACTTCATGTTGCTGTTGCAAGTGCAATCGGGTTTTAACAGACTTGGAACTTGGCATCAGATCAGATCACGGTGTCGACTCGGGACCCTGAAAGTGGCGTTGCTGTAGATTCGTTTCCCTGGGACAGCGACAAGATGTACTGATCTCCAACACTCTTAAGAAAACCACCCCCAATTGAACAGCTCAGGTTTGTTTCCCAAAGGAAACACAATTCTACAGAATAGTGTTATCCTTGTGAAACCAACCTTCGGTTATGCACGGGGCCTTGCTTTGGGGGCAATGCCGGACCGAAGGTTGGTTTTCTGTAAAAAAAAGAAGAGGAGCTTACCGGATTCGAACCGATGGCCAATCAATTGCGAGGCAGGCGCTCTATCCACTAGCCCACAGTGGCTTGTGGGACCTACGGCCGGCGATCTGAGAGCATCCCCCCAAGGACGGCCGGCCTTCGGCCGATCGTCTATTTTTGCAATTGCAGGTGCAATCGGGTTTTGACAGAGTTGAAACTTTGCAGGCAGTTTCTACAGGCAGTGCTCCACACCCTAATCAAAGTTTCATCTCCAACAATTCGTTTCCCTGGGAGTACATGGCCTTTTTCGTATTTCCCCGTTGACTTGCAATGTTAAACTTCATGTTGCTGTTGCAAGTGCAATCGGGTTTTGACAGACTTGAAACTTGGCATCAGATCAGATGACGGTCTCCACTCGGGGTCCTGAAAGTTTCGTCGCAAACAAATGGTTTCCCTGACCTGGATCCAAGATTTACTGATCTCTAACACTCTTAAGAAAACCAACCCCAATCGAACAGCTCAGGTTTGTTTCCCAAAGGAAACACAATTCTAAAGAATAGTGTTATCCTTGTGAAACCAACCTTCGGTTATGCACGGGGCCTTGCTTTGGGGCAATGCCGGACCGAAGGTTGGTTTAGTCTGTTTTCTGTTTTTTTTTTGTGGATGGGCCTATAAATAGCTTACCAGATAGTAGCCCCAGACCTCCTCTTTCCAAATCTGGTCTTCTTTTTCTTCTAGCCCCACGGCAAGTCGGTCAAATAGTAGCGCAAAAAAAGTATGACGTCACACAGGCTAAACCAATCACCGGAGCGCAATTCTTAGGCCATTTTGTCAGCTCATAGAGCAGCGCTCATAGAGCAGCCACGAGTCGACTATATACCCGTATAAGGCATCAAAATCCATTTTGGGACAACTCTAAAAAAAAGAGGAAAGAGGAAAAAGAGGAGGTTACCGGATTCGAACCGGTGGCCAATCAATTGCTAGGCAGTGGCTCTATCCATTAGACCACAGTGGCTTGTGGGAGTTACGGCCGGCGATCTGAGAGCATCCCCCACGGACGGCCGGCCTCCGGCCGGCCGTCTATTTTTGCAATTGCAGGTGAAATCGAGTTTTGACAGAGTTGAAACTTTGCAGGCAGTTTCTACAGGCAGTGCTCCACACCCTAATCAAGGTTTCGTCTCCAACAATTCGTTTCCCTGGGAGTACATGGACTTTTTCGTATTTCCCCGTTGACTTGCAATGTTAAACTTCATGTTGCTGTTGCAAGTGCAATGGAGTTTTGACAGACTTGAAACTTGGCCAGGACGATGGGCAACGGTCTCGACTTGGGACTCTGAAGGTGGCGTCGCTGTAGAATGGTTTCCCTGACCTGGCGTCAAGATGTACTGATTCGTCACACCTTTTGTTAAACCACCCCCGATCGAACAGCTCAGGTTTGTTTCCCAAAGGAAACACAATTCTAAAGAATAGTGTTATCCTTGTGAAACCAACCTTCGGTTATGCACGGGGCCTTGCTTTGGGGCAATGCCGGACCGAAGGTTGGTTTAGTCCGTTTTCTGTTATGGATGGGCCTATATGGATGGGCCTATAAATAGCTTACCAGATAGCCCCAGACCTCCTCTTTCCAAATCTGGTCTTGTTTTTCTTCTAGCCCCACGGCAAGTCGGTCAAATAGTAGCGCAAAAAAAGTATGACGTCACACAGGCTAAACCAATCACCGGAGCGCAATTCTGAGGCCATTTTGTCAGCTCAAAGAGCAGCCAAGAGTCGACTATATACCCGTATAAGGCATCAAAATCCATTTTGGGACAACTCTAAAAAAAAGAGGAAAGAGGAGCTTACCGGATTCGAACCGGTGGCCAATCAATTGCGAGGCAGGCGTTCTGTCCACTAGACCACAGTGCCTTGTGGGAGCTACGGCAGGCGATCCCATGTTTCCTATGGACATGGATCTTTCCCTAATCGATATTTGGCCTTCGGCCGGCAGCCTATTTTTGCAATTGCAGGTGCAATCGAGTTTTGACAGAGTTGAAACTTTGCAGGCAGTTTCTACAGGCAGTGCTGCACACCCTAATCAAGGTTTCGTCTCGAACAATTCGTTTCCCTGGGAGTACATGGCCTTACATGGCCTTTTTCGTATTTCCCCGTTGACTTGCAATGTTAAACTTCATGTTGCTGTTGCAGGTGCAATCGAGTTTTGACAGACTTGAAACTTGGCATCAGATCAGATGACGGTCTCGACTCGGGATCCTGAAAGTTTCGTCGCAAACAAATGGTTTCCCTGACCTGGATCCAAGATTTACTGATCTCCAACACTCTTAAGAAAACCCCTCCCGATCGAACAGCTCAGGTTTGTTTCCCAAAGGAAACACAATTCTAAAGAATAGTGTTATCCTTGTGAAACCAACCTTCGGTTAAAACCAACCTTCGGTTATGCACGGGGCCTTGCTTTGGGGCAATGCCGGACCGAAGGTTGGTTTAGTCCGTTTTCTGTTGTTGTTTTTAGAGGGAAAAAACAAAAAAATGTATCGACTTTTTGAAATTTCGATGTTTGGCGCTTTTTGGATTTTTGAAAATTTTGGATTTTGGAATTTTGGATTTTTGGAATTTTGGATCGGGAGCTTACCGGATTCGAACCGGTGGCCAATCAATTGCTAGGCAGTGGCTCTATCCATTAGACCACAGTGGCTGGTGGAACTTACGGCCGGCGATCCGAGAGCATCCCCCTTTTACGGCCGGCCTTCGGCCGGCAGTCTATTTTTGCAATTGCAGGTGCAATCGGGTTTTGACAGAGTTGAAACTTTGCAGGCAGTTTCTACAGGCAGTGCTCCACACCCTAATCAAGGTTTCGTCTCCAACAATTCGTTTCCCTGGGAGTACATGGCCTTTTTCGTATTTCCCTGTTGACTTGCAATGTTAAACTTCATGTTGCTGTTGCAAGTGCAATGGGGTTTTGACAGACTTGAAACTTGGCCAGGACTGTGGGCAACAGTCTCGACTCGGGATCCTGAATGTTTCGTCGCAAACAAATGGCTTCCCTGACCTGGAATCAAGATGTACTGATTCGTCACACCTTTTGTTAAACCACCCCCAATCCAACAGCTCAGGTTTTTTTCCCAAAGGAAACACAATTCTAAAGAATAGTGTTATCCTTGTGAAACCAACCTTCGGTTATGCACGGGGCCTTGCTTTGGGGCAATGCCGGACCGAAGGTTGGTTTAGTCCGGTTTTCTTTTGGATTTGAGAAAAAACTCAATTTTTTATCGACTTTTTGAAATTTCGATGTTTGGCGCTTTTTGGATTTTTGAAAATTTTGGATTTTGGAAGTCGAAATTTTGGATTTTGGAATTTTGGATTTTTGGAATTTTGGATCGGGAGCTTACCGGATTCGAACCGGTGGCCAATCAATTGCTAGGCAGTGGCTCTATCCATTAGACCACAGTGGCTGGTGGAACTTACGACAGGCGATCCGAGAGCATCCCCCTTTTACGGCCGGCCGTCAATTTTGCAATTGCAGGTGCAATCGGGTTTTGACAGAGTTGAAACTTTGCAGGCAGTTTCTACAGGCAGTGCTACACACCCTAATCAAGGTTTCGTCTCCAACAATTCGTTTCCCTGGGAGTACATGGCCTTTTTCGTATTTCCCCGTTGACTTGCAATGTTAAACTTCATGTTGCTGTTGCAAGTGCAATCGGGTTTTAACAAACTTGGAACTTGGCATCAGATCAGATCACGGTGTCGACTCGGGACCCTGAAAGTGGCGTTGCTGTAGATTCGTTTCCCTGGGACAGCGACAAGATGTACTGATCTCCAACACTCTTAAGAAAACCACCCCCAATTGAACAGCTCAGGTTTGTTTCCCAAAGGAAACACAATTCTACAGAATAGTGTTATCCTTGTGAAACCAACCTTCGGTTATGCACGGGGCCTTGCTTTGGGGGCAATGCCGGACCGAAGGTTGGTTTTCTGTAAAAAAAAGAAGAGGAGCTTACCGGATTCGAACCGATGGCCAATCAATTGCGAGGCAGGCGCTCTATCCACTAGCCCACAGTGGCTTGTGGGACCTACGGCCGGCGATCTGAGAGCATCCCCCCAAGGACGGCCGGCCTTCGGCCGATCGTCTATTTTTGCAATTGCAGGTGCAATCGGGTTTTGACAGAGTTGAAACTTTGCAGGCAGTTTCTACAGGCAGTGCTCCACACCCTAATCAAAGTTTCATCTCCAACAATTCGTTTCCCTGGGAGTACATGGCCTTTTTCGTATTTCCCCGTTGACTTGCAATGTTAAACTTCATGTTGCTGTTGCAAGTGCAATCGGGTTTTGACAGACTTGAAACTTGGCATCAGATCAGATGACGGTCTCCACTCGGGGTCCTGAAAGTTTCGTCGCAAACAAATGGTTTCCCTGACCTGGATCCAAGATTTACTGATCTCTAACACTCTTAAGAAAACCAACCCCAATCGAACAGCTCAGGTTTGTTTCCCAAAGGAAACACAATTCTAAAGAATAGTGTTATCCTTGTGAAACCAACCTTCGGTTATGCACGGGGCCTTGCTTTGGGGCAATGCCGGACCGAAGGTTGGTTTAGTCTGTTTTCTGTTTTTTTTTGTGGATGGGCCTATAAATAGCTTACCAGATAGTAGCCCCAGACCTCTTTCCAAATCTGGTCTTCTTTTTCTTCTAGCCCCACGGCAAGTCGGTCAAATAGTAGCGCAAAAAAAGTATGACGTCACACAGGCTAAACCAATCACCGGAGCGCAATTATTAGGCCATTTTGTCAGCTCATAGAGCAGCGCTCATAGAGCAGCCACGAGTCGACTATATACCCGTATAAGGCATCAAAATCCATTTTGGGACAACTCTAAAAAAAAGAGGAAAGAGGAAAAAGAGGAGGTTACCGGATTCGAACCGGTGGCCAATCAATTGCTAGGCAGTGGCTCTATCCATTAGACCACAGTGGCTTGTGGGAGTTACGGCCGGCGATCTGAGAGCATCCCCCACGGACGGCCGGCCTCCGGCCGGCCGTCTATTTTTGCAATTGCAGGTGAAATCGAGTTTTGACAGAGTTGAAACTTTGCAGGCAGTTTCTACAGGCAGTGCTCCACACCCTAATCAAGGTTTCGTCTCCAACAATTCGTTTCCCTGGGAGTACATGGACTTTTTCGTATTTCCCCGTTGACTTGCAATGTTAAACTTCATGTTGCTGTTGCAAGTGCAATGGAGTTTTGACAGACTTGAAACTTGGCCAGGACGATGGGCAACGGTCTCGACTTGGGACTCTGAAGGTGGCGTCGCTGTAGAATGGTTTCCCTGACCTGGCGTCAAGATGTACTGATTCGTCACACCTTTTGTTAAACCACCCCCGATCGAACAGCTCAGGTTTGTTTCCCAAAGGAAACACAATTCTAAAGAATAGTGTTATCCTTGTGAAACCAACCTTCGGTTAAAACCAACCTTCGGTTATGCACGGGGCCTTGCTTTGGGGCAATGCCGGACCGAAGGTTGGTTTAGTCCGTTTTCTGTTGTTGTTTTTAGAGGGAAAAAACAAAAAAATGTATCGACTTTTTGAAATTTCGATGTTTGGCGCTTTTTGGATTTTTGAAAATTTTGGATTTTGGAATTTTGGATTTTTGGAATTTTGGATCGGGAGCTTACCGGATTCGAACCGGTGGCCAATCAATTGCTAGGCAGTGGCTCTATCCATTAGACCACAGTGGCTGGTGGAACTTACGGCCGGCGATCCGAGAGCATCCCCCTTTTACGGCCGGCCTTCGGCCGGCAGTCTATTTTTGCAATTGCAGGTGCAATCGGGTTTTGACAGAGTTGAAACTTTGCAGGCAGTTTCTACAGGCAGTGCTCCACACCCTAATCAAGGTTTCGTCTCCAACAATTCGTTTCCCTGGGAGTACATGGCCTTTTTCGTATTTCCCTGTTGACTTGCAATGTTAAACTTCATCTTGCTGTTGCAAGTGCAATGGGGTTTTGACAGACTTGAAACTTGGCCAGGACTGTGGGCAACAGTCTCGACTCGGGATCCTGAATGTTTCGTCGCAAACAAATGGCTTCCCTGACCTGGAATCAAGATGTACTGATTCGTCACACCTTTTGTTAAACCACCCCCAATCCAACAGCTCAGGTTTTTTTCCCAAAGGAAACACAATTCTAAAGAATAGTGTTATCCTTGTGAAACCAACCTTCGGTTATGCACGGGGCCTTGCTTTGGGGCAATGCCGGACCGAAGGTTGGTTTAGTCCGGTTTTCTTTTGGATTTGAGAAAAAACTCAATTTTTTATCGACTTTTTGAAATTTCGATGTTTGGCGCTTTTTGGATTTTTGAAAATTTTGGATTTTGGAAGTCGAAATTTTGGATTTTGGAATTTTGGATTTTTGGAATTTTGGATCGGGAGCTTACCGGATTCGAACCGGTGGCCAATCAATTGCTAGGCAGTGGCTCTATCCATTAGACCACAGTGGCTGGTGGAACTTACGACAGGCGATCCGAGAGCATCCCCCTTTTACGGCCGGCCGTCAATTTTGCAATTGCAGGTGCAATCGGGTTTTGACAGAGTTGAAACTTTGCAGGCAGTTTCTACAGGCAGTGCTCCACACCCTGATCAAGGTTTCGTCTCCAACAATTCGTTTCCCTGGGAGTACATGGCCTTTTTCGTATTTCCCCGTTGACTTGCAATGTTAAACTTCATGTTGCTGTTGCAGGTGCAATCAGGTTTTGACAGACTTGAAACTTGGCATCAGATCAGATCACGGTGTCGACTCGGGACCCTGAAAGTGGCGTTGCTGTAGATTTGTTTCCCTGCAAGCGCGCCAACTTTTACCAAATCTCGGCCACGTTAAGAAAACCACCCCCAATCGAACAGCTCAGGTTTGTTTCCCAAAGGAAACAATTCTAAAGAATAGTGTTATCCTTGTGAAACCAACCTTCGGTTATTGAAACTTTGCAGGCAGTTTCTACAGGCAGTGCTCCACACCCTAATCAAGGTTTCGTCTCCAACAATTCGTTTCCCTGGGAGTACATAGCCTTTTTCGTATTTCTCCGTTGACTTGCAATGTTAAACTTCATGTTGCTGTTGCAGGTGCAATCAGGTTTTGAGAGACTTGAAACTTGGCATCAGATCAGATCACGGTGTCGACTCGGGACCCTGAAAGTGGCGTTGCTGTAGATTCGTTTCCCTGACCTGGCGTCAAGATTTACTGATCTCAGGCAACCTTAAGAAAACCACCCCCAATCGAACAGCTCAGGTTTGTTTCCCAAAGGAAACACAATTCTAAAGAATAGTGTTATCCTTGTGAAACCAACCTTCGGTTACGGTTATGCACGGGGCCTTGCTTTGGGGCAATGCCGGACCGAAGGTTGGTTTTCTGTAAAAAAGAAAAAAAAAAGAGGAGCTTACCGAATTCGAACCGGTGGCCAATCAATTGCGAGGCAGGCGGTCTATCCACTAGACCACAGTGGCTTGTGGGACTTACGGCCGGCGATCTGAGAGCATCCCCCAAGGACGGTCGGCCTTCGGCCGACCGTCTATTTTTGCAATTGCAGGTGCAATCGGGTTTTGACAGAGTTGAAACTTTGCAGGCAGTTTCTCCAGGCAGTGCTCCACACGCTAATCAAGGTTTCGTCTCCAACAATTCGTTTCCCTGGGAGTACATGGCCTTTTTCGTATTTCCCGTTGACTTGCAATGTTAAACTTCATGTTGCTGTTGCAAGTGCAATCGGGTTTTGACAGACTTGGAACTTGGCATCAGATCAGATCACGGTGTCGACTCGGGACCCTGAAAGTGGCGTTGCTGTAGATTCGTTTCCCTGGGACAGCGACAAGATGTACTGATCTCCAACACTCTTAAGAAAACCACCCCCAATTGAACAGCTCAGGTTTGTTTCCCAAAGGAAACACAATTCTAAAGAATAGTGTTATCCTTGTGAAACCAACCTTCGGTTATGCACGGGGCCTTGCTTTGGGGCAATGCCGGACCGAAGGTTGGTTTTCTGTTAAAAAAAAGAAGAGGAGCTTACCGGATTCGAACCGATGGCCAATCAATTGCGAGGCAGGCGCTCTATCCACTAGCCCACAGTGGCTGGTGGAACTTACGGCCGGCGATCCGAGAGCATCCCCCTTTTACGGCCGGCCTTCGGCCGGCAGTCTATTTTTGCAATTGCAGGTGCAATCGGGTTTTGACAGAGTTGAAACTTTGCAGGCAGTTTCTACAGGCAGTGCTCCACACCCTAATCAAGGTTTCGTCTCCAACAATTCGTTTCCCTGGGAGTACATGGCCTTTTTCGTATTTCCCTGTTGACTTGCAATGTTAAACTTCATGTTGCTGTTGCAAGTGCAATGGGGTTTTGACAGACTTGAAACTTGGCCAGGACTGTGGGCAACGGTCTCGACTCAGGATCCTGAAAGTTTCGTCGCAAACAAATGGTTTCCCTGACATGGAATCAAGATGTACTGATTCGTCACACCTTTTGTTAAACCACCCCCAATCCAACAGCTCAGGTTTGTTTCCCAAAGGAAACACAATTCTAAAGAATAGTGTTATCCTTGTGAAACCAACCTTCGGTTATGCACGGGGCCTTGCTTTGGGGCAATGCCGGACCGAAGGTTGGTTTAGTTCGGTTTTCTTTTGGATTTGAGAGAAAAAAAACTCAAAATTTTTTATCGACTTTTTGAAATTTCGATGTTTGGCGCTTTTTGGATTTTTGAAAATTTTGGATTTTGGAAGTCGAAATTTTGGATTTTGGAATTTTGGATTTTTGGAATTTTGGATCGGGAGCTTACCGGATTCGAACCGGTGGCCAATCAATTGCTAGGCAGTGGCTCTATCCATTAGACCACAGTGGCTGGTGGAACTTACGACAGGCGATCCGAGAGCATCCTCTTTTACGGCCGGCCGTCTATTTTTGCAATTGCAGGTGCAATCGGGTTTTGACAGAGTTGAAACTTTGCAGGCAGATTCTACAGGCAGTGCTCCACATTCTAATCAAGGTTTCTTCTCCAACAATTCGTTTCCCTGGGAGTACATGGCCTTTTTCGTATTTCCCCGTTGACTTGCAATGTTAAACTTCATGTTGCTGTTGCAGGTGCAATCAGGTTTTGACAGACTTGAAACTTGGCATCAGATCAGATCACGGTGTCGACTCGGGACCCTGAAAGTGGCGTTGCTGTAGAATCGTTTCCCTGACCTGGATTCAAGATTTACCAAATCTCGGCCACCTTAAGAAAACCACCCCCGATCGAACAGCTCAGGTTTGTTTCCCAAAGGAAACACAATTCTAAAGAATAGTGTTATCCTTGTGAAACCAACCTTCGGTTACCGGCCGTCTCTTTTTGCAATTGCAGGTGCAATCGGGTTTTGACAGAGTTGAAACTTGGCAGGCAGTTTCTCCAGGCAGTGCTCCACACCCTAATGAAGGTTTCGCCGCAACTAAATGGTTTCCTTTCGAGTGCATGGCCCTTTTCATATTTCCAGTTGACTTGCAATGTTAAACTTCATGTTGCTGTTGCAAGTGCAATCGGGTTTTGACAGACTTGAAACTTGGCATCATGCCAGATCAGATCACGGTGTCGACTCGGGACCCTGAAAGTGGCGTTGCTGTAGAATCGTTTCCCTGGCCTGGAATCAACTTTTACCAAATCGCGGCCACCTTAAGAAAACCCCCTCCAATCGAACAGCTCAGGTTTGTTTCACAAGGAAACAATTCTAAAGAATAGTGTTATGTGAAACCAACTTTCGGTTATTTGGATCGGGAGCTTACCGGATTCGAACCGGTGGCCAATCAATTGCTAGGCAGTGGTTCTATCCATTAGACCACAGTGGCTGGTGGAACTTACGGCAGGCGATCCGAGAGCATCCCCTTTTACGGCCGGCCTTCGGCCGGCCGTCTATTTTTGCAATTGCAGGTGCAATCGGGTTTTGACAGAGTTGAAACTTTGCAGCCAGTTTCTACAGGCAGTGCTCCACACCCTTATCAAGGTTTCGTCTCCAACAATTCGTTTCCCTGGGAGTACATGGCCTTTTTCTCATTTCCCCGTTGACTTGCAATGTTAAACTTCATGTTGCTGTTGCAAGTGCAATGGGGTTTTGACAGACTTGAAACTTGGCCAGGACTGTGGGCAACGGTCTCGACTCGGGATCCTGAAAGTTTCGTCGCAAACAAATGGTTTCCCCGACCTGGAATCAAGATGTACTGATTCGTCACACCTTTTGTTAAACCACCCCCAATCGAACAGCTCAGGTTTGTTTCCCAAAGGAAACACAATTCTAAAGAATAGTGTTATCCTTGTGAAACCAACCTTCGGTTATGCACGGGGCCTTGCTTTGGGGCAATGCCGGACCGAAGGTTGGTTTTCTGTAAAAAGAAAAGAAAAGAGAGGAGCTTACCGGATTCGAACCGGTGGCCAATCAATTGCTAGGCAGTGGCTCTATCCATTAGACCACAGTGGCTGGTGGAACTTACGGCAGGCGATCCGAGAGCATCCCCCTTTTACGGCCGGCCTTCGGCCGACCGTCTATTTTTGCAATTGCAGGTGCAATCGGGTTTTGACAGAGTTGAAACTTTGCAGCCAGTTTCTACAGGCAGTGCTCCACACCCTAATCAAGGTTTCGTCTCCAACAATTCGTTTCCCTGGGAGTACATGGCCTTTTTCGTATTTCCCCGTTGACTTGCAATGTTAAACTTCATGTTGCTGTTGCAGGTGCAATCAGGTTTTGACAGACTTGAAACTTGGCATCAGATCAGATCACGGTGTCGACTCGGGACCCTGAAAGTGGCGTTGCTGTAGAATCGTTTCCCCGACCTGGATTCAAGATTTACCAAATCTCGGCCACCTTAAGAAAACCACCCCCGATCGAACAGCTCAGGTTTGTTTCCCAAAGGAAACACAATTCTAAAGAATAGTGTTATCCTTGTGAAACCAACCTTCGGTTACCGGCCGTCTCTTTTTGCAATTGCAGGTGCAATCGGGTTTTGACAGAGTTCAAACTTGGCAGGCAGTTTCTCCAGGCAGTGCTCCACACCCTAATGAAGGTTTCGTCGCAAATAAATGGTTTCCTTTCGAGTGCATGGCCCTTTTCATATTTCCCAGTTGACTTGCAATGTTAAACTTCATGTTGCTGTTGCAAGTGCAATCGGGTTTTGACAGACTTGAAACTTGGCATCAGATCAGATCACGGTGTCGACTCGGGACCCTGAAAGTGGCGTTGCTGTAGAATCGTTTCCCTGGCCTGGAATCAACTTTTACCAAATCGCGGCCACCTTAAGAAAACCCCCTCCAATCGAACAGCTCAGGTTTGTTTCACAAGGAAACAATTCTAAAGAATAGTGTTATGTGAAACCAACCTTCGGTTATGCACGGGGCCTTGCTTTGGGGCAATGCCGGACCGAAGGTTGGTTTTCTGTAAAAAAAAGAGGAGCTTACCGGATTCGAACCGGTGGCCAATCAATTGCGAGGCAGGCACTCTATCCACTAGACCACAGTGGCTTGTGGGACTTACGGCCGGCGATCTGAGAGCATCCCCCATAAACGTCCGGCCTTCGGCCGGCCGTCTATTTTTGCAATTGCAGGTGCAATCGAGTTTTGACAGAGTTGAAACTTTGCAGGCAGTTTCTACAGGCAGTGCTCCACACCCTAATCAAGGTTTCGTCTCCAACAATTCGTTTCCCTGGGAGTACATGGCCTTTTTCGTATTTCCCCGTTGACTTGCAATGTTAAACTTCACGTTGCTGTTGCAAGTGCAATCGGGTTTTGACAGACTTGAAACTTGGCATCAGATCAGATGACGGTCTCGACTCGGGACCCTGAAAGTAGCGTCGCTGTAGAATCGTTTCCCTGACCTTTATTCAAGATGTACTGATCTCCAACACTCTTAAGAAACCCCCCCCCCCCCCCCCCGATCGAACAGCTCAGGTTTGTTTCCCAAAGGAAACACAATTCTAAAGAATAGTGTTATCCTTGTAAAACCAACCTTCGGTTATGCACGGGGCCTTGCTTTGGGGCAATGCCGGACCGAAGGTTGGTTTAGTCCGTTTTTCTTTTGGATTTGAGAGAGAAAAAAAAACTCAAGAATTTTTATCGACTTTTTGAAATTTGGATGTTTGGCGCTTTTTGGATTTTTGAAAATTGTGGATTTTGGAAGTCGAAATTTTGGATTTTGGAATTTTGGATTTTTGGAATTTTGGATCGGGAGCTTACCGGATTCGAACCGGTGGCCAATCAATTGCTAGGCAGTGGCTCTATCCATTAGACCACAGTGGCTGGTGGAACTTACGGCAGGCGATCCGAGAGCATCCCCCTTTTACGGCCGGCCTTCGGCCGGCCGTCTATTTTTGCAATTGCAGGTGCAATCGGGTTTTGACAGAGTTGAAACTTTGCAGGCAGTTTCTACAGGCAGTGCTCCACACCCTAATCAAGGGTTTGTCTCCAACAATTCGTTTCCCTGGGAGTACTTGGCCTTTTTCGTATTTCCCCGTTGACTTGCAATGTTAAACTTCATGTTGCTGTTGCAGGTGCAATCGGGTTTTGACAAACTTGAAACTTGGCTTCAGATCAGATGAGACTCGGGATCCTGAAAGTTTCGTCGCAAACAAATGGTTTCCCTGACCAGGATTCAAGATTTACCAAATCTCGGCCACCTTAAGAAAACCACCCCCGATCGAACAGCTCAGGTTTGTTTCCCAAAGGAAACACAATTCTAAAGAATAGTGTTATCCTTGTGAAACCAACCTTTGGTTACCGGCCGTCTCTTTTTGCAATTGCAGGTGCAATCGGGTTTTGACAGAGTTGAAACTTGGCAGGCAGTTTCTCCAGGCAGTGCTCCACACCCTAATGAAGGTTTCGTCGCAAACAAATGTTTTCCTTTCGAGTACATGGCCCTTTTCATATTTCCCAGTTGACTTGCAATGTTAAACTTCATGTTGCTGTTGCAAGTGCAATCGGGTTTTGACAGACTTGAAACTTGGCATCAGATCAGATCACGATGTCGACTTGGGACCCTGAAAGTGGCGTTGCTGTAGAATCGTTTCCCTGGCCTGGAATCTACTTTTACCAAATCGCGGCCACCTTAAGAAAACCCCCTCCAATCGAACAGCTCAGGTTTGTTTCACAAGGAAACACAATTCTAAAGAAGTGTTATGCACGGGGCATTGCTTTGGGGCAATGCCGGACCGAAGGTTGGTTGAGTCCGTTTTCTTTTAAAAAAAAAGGAGTTTACCGGATTCGAACCGGTGGCCAATCAATTGCGAGGCAGGTGCTCTAACCATTAGACCACAGTGGCTAGTGGAACTTACGGCCAGCGATCTGAGAGCATCCCCACGGACGGCCGGCCTTCGGCCGGCCGTCTCTTTTTGCAATTGCAGGTGCAATCGGGTTTTGACAGCGTTGAAACTTTGCAGGCAGTTTCTCCAGGCAGTGATCCACACCCTAATGAAGGTTTCGTCTCCAACAATTCGTTTCCCTGGGAGTACATGGCCTTTTTCGTATTTCCCCGTTGACTTGCAATGTTAAACTTCATGTTGCTGTTGCAAGTGCAATCGGGTTTTGACAGACTTGAAACTTGGCACATCTACAGATCAGATCAGATGACGGTGTCGACTCGGGACCCTGAAAGTGGCGTCGCTGTAGAATCGTTTCCCTGACCTGGCGTCAAGATTTACTGATCTCCAACACTCTTAAGAAAACCCCCTCCAATCGAACAGCTCAGGTTTGTTTCACAAGGAAATACAATTCTAAAGAATAGTGTTATCCAATGTTCAAACAACCTTCGGTGATGCACGGGGCCTTGCTTTGGGGCAATGCCGGACCGAAGGTTGGCTGGGTCCTTTTTTTGTTATATTTTAGAGAGAAAAAAAAACTCACAATTTTTTCAACTTTTTGAAATTTCGATGTTTGGCGCTTTTTGGATTTGTGAAAATTTTGGATTTTGGAAGTCGAAATTTTGGATTTTTTGATTTTTGGAATTTCGGATCGGGAGCTTACCGGATTCGAACCGGTGGCCAATCAATTGCTAGACAGGTGCTCTATCCATTAGACCACAGTGGCTAGTGGAACTTACGGCAGGCGATCCCATGTTCCCTATGGATGGCCGGCCGTCTCTTTTTGCAATTGCAGGTGCAATCGGGTTTTGACATAGTTGAAACTTTGCATGTAGTTTCTCCAGGCAGTGCTCCACACCCTAATCAAGGTTTCGTCTCCGACAATTCGTTTTCCTGGGAGTGCATGACCTTTTTCGTATTTCCCCGTTGACTTGCAATGTTACACTTGATGTTGCTATTGCAAGTGCAATCGGGTTTTCTCAGACTTGAAACTTGGCCAGGACGGTGGGCAACGATCTCGACTCGGGACCCTGAAAGTGGCGTCGCTCTAGAATCGTTTCCCTGACCTGGATCCAAGATGTACTGATCTCCAACACTCTTTGTAAAACCACCCCCAATCGAACAGCTCAGGTTTGTTTCACAATGGAAACACAATTCTAAAGAATAGTGTTATCCAATGTTCAACCAACCTTCGGTGACTGCAGCACCGCAGAATCCAACATCACCTCGCCAGCTGGACCGCTGCAGAAGCACCTCTCCCACCTTTCTAAATATGAGACGGGAACCGGACACAGCTTCAGTAACAATATCAATACCAGTTAAAGCGAATTCTGCAGCAGTGTCGGGTAGGCAGGCCTCACACGAAAATGTCCATTCTGTATCTGAAAGCCAGCCACAGCTCTGCACTACAGCCGAATCTTTACCGTCTGCCACTTGTCATCGCTGTGGCACCATCAACAAGAGAAAGCGGCACATCAAGTGTGACTCCTGCGGTCGACATTGGCATCTTACGTGCGTGCACCTCAAACGGACGGAGGCCGATGCTCTGGCGCGCGTAAGATATCCGGTGTCCAAGATGTGTCGGCATCAGGGACTGCACACAGATCAGCGAGTCGTCGCTGAATCTCGAGGCCGAACGCTCCCTCACCAGTCCCGTCACGCCGACACCGGATATCTTACAAGATGGCGGCGACCTGGCACCCTGTCTAGCTTGGCTCAGGCAGACTCGCCGAGTAATTATACGTATTCCTAAGGGCGCCAGAATCCCCACAGCCGATGCCATGACTACCCTCATCGAAACCACAGTAGAACAAAATACTGAGAATACTTGGAGAGGCTGCTTCTGTTTCCATACCTCGCGTTATATGTGCCGGAGCGTGAGGCTGGCATAACTGACAACACGTCACTCACATCGAAGATCAGGCGACAAGTAAACAGTTATATGAGCTCAGCCTCTCCTAAAGACTCTTACGCGCCTTCCGACGCCAGCACTCTAAAGCAGCCTTCAAGCTACAAGAAACGGCGACGTCCGAAACCTGAGGAGAACAGCGAGCGTCTACAGCGCGGAGTGGCAGCCAAACTGGGAGACGGAGACGTGCGCGGGGCAATTCGCCTGTTGGCCTCCAAGGACCAAATTGCTCAGAGCTCTCAGGAGATCATTGAGAGTCTGCAGCTCAAACACCCACCCGCCTCAGCCGATCTGGCTATGTCACCTGGACCCGATGAGACCATCCAACCGTGTCAGGTCACCAAGGTCGAGGTGGTGGCATCCATTGCCTCCTTTCACAACGGATCGAGCGCAGGTCTGGACGGCCTCCGGCCAGCCCACCTCAAGGACCTGACCAGCCGATCTGCGGGAGAAGCTGGCGCTCGACTCATCACGGCCCTGACGGCCTTTGTCAACCTGGTCCTCAGAGGTAACGTACCAAGACCGGCACATGCTGCCTTTTTCGGAGCCGCGTTGACGGCGCTTCGCAAGCCAGATGGTGGCGTCAGACCGATTGCCGTCGGAAGCACATATCGACGGCTGGCAACCAAGCTGGCTCTGAGGCCCCTCAGTGCTGAGCTGGGCGAGCAGCTGCGACCAACGCAGCTTGGGTACGGCACCACAGGTGGATGCGAAGCTACGGCGCATTCAACACGGCAGTTCAGTCAAGATCTCAGCGAGGACAGCGACATCATCAAAATAGACATGCGCAACGCATTCAACAGCGTTCGGAGGGATTACTTCCTGAGCCAGGTCCGAGAGCGCGCACCAACACTTTTTCACCTTTTATGGCAAGCATACAGCGAGCCGACGCCACTCTTCTGCGGAACATCCATCATCAGTTCCGCCACCGGACTCCAACAAGGTGACCCGAGCCGGCTGTTTTCTCGCTGGCCATCGATCAAGTGATCAATGCCGTGACCGCACCGTTCAATTGCTGGTACCTTGATGACGGGACCATCGGCGGCAAGGTCAGCACCATCTGCTCGGACCTGAGGCAGCTGATCCCGGGTATAGCCAGCATTGGTCGTAACATCAACCCCAACAAATGCGAGATCATCTTACCGGCCGACATCTCTGACGAGCAGAGGAGCTGCACAGTCGGAAACCTGCATCAGCTTATTCCAGGAGCAGCCGTTCTGCAGGACTCGGAGCTGACCATTCTCGGGGCACCCATCAGTGAAGCTGCGGCTGAAGCAGTCATAGCGGGGAAGCAGGAGGAGTTTGAACATATGATCGAGCGTCTACACCACCTGGACGCCCACACCTCATTCTTCCTTCTTCGCAACTGCCTCTGGCTGCCGAAGTTACAATACTTGCTGAGGGCCGCCCCACTGTACCGTCATGCCACACTCCTTGGTCAGCTGGACGCGGCCATGCAATCGGCTGTGACCAGCCTCAGCAACGTCAGGCTCACCGGAGACAGCTGGGAGCAGGTTCCCCACCCGGTATGGTGGCCTCGGACTCCGGCGTCTGGTGGACGTTGCTCTACCGAGTTACGTGTCGTCGCTTCACTGTTTCCATCAGATTATCTCATCCTGTCTTTCAGTCTCACTGATCACAAGTGCCACAGAAGAGCGCGACAAGGCTGCAGCCGATTGGCAAGCCGTGGCTGGTGGCAGAGACGTCCCTGACGGAGATGATCAGCACAAGCAAAGGGCCTGGGACGCAGTGCTCGCCGAACAGAACCAACGCAGATTGCTTTCCGAGTCCAATCAGTTTGCCCGGGCTCGGTTACTGAGCGCTGCTGCCCCTGGAAGCGGCGCATGGCTGCACGCTATACCCGCAGCTACCATCGGCACTCTTCTAGATCGGGAGACACTGCGAGTCGCCATTGCTCTTCGCGTAGGAGCCGATGTTTGCAGTCCACATCGCTGCAGATGCGGCTCACTGGCCGACAGCAAGGGTTATCACGCTCTGACCTGCAGATTCAGCGTTGGGAGACACCCCAGACACACAGCGTTGAACGATATCGTCAGGCGGGCCCTACTGTCGGCAAGAATCCCCTCCCTTTTGGAGCCAAACAGGAGTGGACCGTGGAGACGGCAAGCGCCCAGACGGCATTACAGTTTACCCATTCATCAAAGGCATGTGCCTAGCTTGGGACGCCACTTGCGTTAATACGTTCGCCGAGAGCCACGTGCTATCAGCAGCCACTTCCGCTGGAACAGCCGCCCGCGACGCTGAGGACAAAAAGCGAAAGAAATACGCCGATCTTGCCCGGCGCTTCCATTTGGAACCTCTTGCTTTCGAGACCTCTGGAGTGTGTGGTCCTTCCACAAAGACATTTGTTCGCGAGCTCGGTGCAAGGATGACCTCCATATCGGGCGACCGTCGTGAGACGGCTTGGCTGTGGCAACGGTTGGCTCTCGCCATCGTCAGGGGAAACGCAGTCAGCGTCCTGCAGACGACGGACTCGGCCGATCTCCCACCAACGATGCTGTCGAACACAGCATCGTACGCGGGTGTTTCAAAGGCGACTGTAGTGGTCCAGCGACCAGCGCCAGTCACAGGTGACATCCCAGCCACTGCCAAGGGTCTGATCAACTTGGGCAACACGTGCTATCTGAACTCGGTGTCGCAGTGTGTCAGCCAGTGTCGTTACTTGACACAGTACCTGGACATCGGCAGCAGATCAGGCCGCAAGGTCACCCTCACGGAGATCAGTGGTAAGACTGTGGAGCTGGTTTTGGCGGAGGGAGGACCTTTGACCGCCTTGCTGTGCGAATTCCTGCGGAAAATGCACTCAACTGGCACTGCAGACACCATTTCAACCATCCGCCTGCTCAGTATGATAGGCCAGAATGTGCCACAATTTTTCGGGAGTGAACAGCAATATGCGCACGAGCTGCTGTTTGCTCTTATGGAGCAAATCAGTCTGGAGGACCTCAAACTGAGCCAGAAGCAAATGATGCACCCGCTGAACATTCAGATGTCTCACACCACCGTAGACACCATCCTCAGAGGACAGCTCGTTAGTTTGGTGGTATGCCAGGAGTGCAAGAACATCAAGTACCGATTGGAGCCATCCCTAGACCTCTCTCTTCCTGTCGCCGACGACAAGCTAAACCGTGCCCTGCAGGGTGGTGCAAAGGAACTTGACAGGCCACAAAATGGTACCGCGGTGAAGGGAGAATGTGAGGAGGACGACGCTGGCAGGGCGGGGGCGTCCGAGAACGGTCAGACAGGTGGGGCGGACAGCGCTAACGGGGACTGAGGAGGAGCCACAGGATGACCCGTCGGTATTACCGGCCAGACGGGGTGACGGCGGTCAGACTGAGCCGGCTGAGGACGGCCCGGTGGCCGCAGCAGTCGACTGTAGCAGGACTGGCGCTACACAGAACGGCGAGCCTGCGGCCAGCGGTGGTGGCAGCGGCAGCGTCGTGCCTGAGCCGATTGAAGCAGTCTCCGCAGAGCCTCCCTCCGCTGCCGAGTCTACCACGGCTTCCAAACTGACTCCATCTGAGGACGCCGGGCCTACCGCTGCTGATGGCGGACCTACCCCGAATGACAACGCCGGCGCTGACGGGGACGGGCCGCCGGTACTGACCCAGTCCGAGTGGCTGCACCGGGCTCTGACCACGCTGGCGCCGCGTTACCAGGCGGCCTCCGGCGAGTGCAGCCTGCTGACCTGTCTGAACCAGTACACGGCGCCGGAGCTGCTGGCAGGGAAAAACAGGTTAGGCTGCGACAGCTGCACTGAGCTGCGGAACAAACGGCTGCCTCCATCAGAGAAGGGAGTGAAGAGGGACACGGTTTACAGTGACGCCATTAAGCAGCTGCTCATCTACAGCCCGCCGCCGGTACTCACCATCCACCTGAAGAAGTTTGAGGTGTGCAGCTTCAGCCTACGCAAGGTTACCCGGCACGTGCAGTTTGGGGAACAGTTTGATCTGGCGCCCTTCTGCTCATCAATCAGTCAGGATCTGCCCCAGATGCGGCCCGGCCAGCAGCGCGTGCTGTACTCGCTGTTCGGCGTGGTGGAGCACAGTGGCAGGCTCACCAGCGGCCACTACACGGCCTACGTGCGCGTGCGCCGGCGGCACGACAAGAGGACTGTTAACTCGGAGCTGCTGACCCCGCTGGTTACGGATGCGTTCAGGGTGGCGTGCGAGCGGGCGCGGCAGCGGGCCGAGCAGACCGAGCAGAGCGCTGCACAGGCCTCAGTAACCTCAGAGACAGCCGAGAACGCCGGTACTGAGACAGTCGAGCAGGAACAGCCAAAGCCAGAGCCGCAGCCGGCGTCGGAACCGGAGCAGCCGAAACCGGAGGCGGGCATGTGGTTCCACGTCAGTGACACACAAGTTACAGAAGTGACGCTTGTCAAGGTGCTCAAGGCACAGGCCTACATGCTCTTCTACGAGCGGATAGTGTAGGTCGCCGTGGCTGTGTGCGTGTGGACTATATGGTACGTTTAGTAGATACTGTAAAGGGGATGAATGTGTTGTGAAATGTGAATGCTGTTATTTAGTGTATCGTGACTTGTAAGACAAATTTGTCCAACGTATTATTACTTGATGTGTCAATGACAAATATACTTAACCATGTAAAAAATAAAAATAAAAATCCGCCGCACGGAGGTTGGTTTTATCCGTAGCATGCTTATCAACATTCATTTTCGCCTGTGAGGCTTTGCCGTCGCAAATTGCTCCGACCTAAATAGCTTGATTAAATATTGTATACGTTTAACAAAATAGGTCATGTAGCGTCTTGCATAGCTGCTATAAGCTTCATGTTTGGATATACAAAATACATTTTGTGTGGGTATTATATGTATATGAATGCACTTTCCGGCCATGTGATTTTTATCGCTTAGCTCACTGTGGTTTTGACGGTACAGCACACGTTCTAAAAAAAAACTGGCAATGGATATGTCACAGGCTGATTTTAGCACCGAAATATTGTTTTAAAAGGCTAATTTTTACATGCATTTTAGGGACGGTACCTTGTCGACACATTTACATTAGTTTCATTGCTTCACGTCCCACGGGTTCCGAGCGCTAATTATAATCGTGAAGGACTTTATAAGACCCTGAATTTGCGTGTTTTACCCATTAACTTTGCACGTGCCACGCCCAGCTGATCGAACCACAGTGCATATTCCGTGCCGATCTTTCCTCTGCACATCTGTGTTTTCGGCTTGTCGGTACGACTCGTGGTTGCCGAGATACTGGTCAGGTATTGCAACGATATTTGTGGACGTTTTCGTAGACGTTTTTCACGCCGTTTTCGAAAAAATAGTGTATTTCCAATGGAGGAATCGACCGTTTTTTTACGCGGCGCCACGCGCAAACGACGCACCCGACGGTGATGGGATCAAAAGTTTCAGAATGCGATGCACCTCTCCAGTCGATTGGTTTTTGTCCCGACGCTCCAAGTGCCTTAGTGCTTGAGCTATTAAGATTCTCCCATAAGACAGCAGGTGAAGCCACCGACATCAGCAGGAATTCCCATAGGCGTAGTGTTGAAGCGCTCCGACAATTGGCTAGTGTTGAAGCCATCGACAATAGGCTAGTGTTGGAGCGCGTAGACACTGCTGCTTTTATAGTATACGGATTAGAGGGATGTTTGCGCTATGCGCAAATTGATTCGTTATGCTATTGTGGGTGTGGGTGTGAATGGGTGTTGTAAGCGTTGTAAGTGTTGCAGGTGTTGTGTGTGTTTTGAGTATTGTGGGTGCTGTGTGTGCTGTGGGTGTTGTGTGCTGTCGGTGTTGTGGGTGTCGGTGTTGTGGGTGTCCATGTTGTGTTTTGGGTGTTGTGTGTGTGGGTGTGGTGGGTGTTGTGGGTGCTGTGTGTGTTGTGTGTGTGTTGTGTGTGTTGTGTGTGCTGTTGGTGTTGTTGGTGTTGTTGGTGTTGTTGGTATTGTGTGTGTGTTGTGTGTGTTGTGTGTGTTGTTGGTGTTGTTGGTGTTGTTGTTGGTGTTGTTGGTGTTGTTGTTGGTGTTGTTGTTGGTGTTGTTGGTGTTGTTGGTGTTGTTGGTGTTGTTGGTGTTGTTGGTGTTGTTGGTGTTGTTGGTGTTGTTGGTGTTGTTGGTGTTGTTGGTGTTGTTGGTGTTGTTGGTGTTGTTGGTGTTGTTGGTGTTGTTGGTGTTGTTGGTGTTGTTGGCGTTGTTGGTGTTGTTGGTGTGGTTGGTGTTGTTGGTGGTGTTGATGTTGTTGTTGGTGTTGTTGGTGTTGTTGTTGTTGGTGTTGTTGGTGTTGTTGGTGTTGTTGGTGTTGTTGGTGTTGTTGGTGTTGTTGATGTTGTTGGTGTTGTTGGTGTTGTTGGTGTTGTTGGTGTTGTTAGTGTTGTTAGTGTTGTTGGTGTTGTTGGTGTTGTTGGTATTGTTGTTGTTGGTTCTGTTGGGTGCTATTTATTGTATACGTTTAACAAAATAGGTTGTGTAGCGTCTTAGCATAGCTGCAATTATAAGCTTCATGTTTGGATATAAAAATAAATTGTGTGTGGGTATTAGATGTATTTGAATGCGCTGTGCGGCCACGTGATTTGTATCGCTTAACTCGATTTCGTTTTGACTGTACGGCGATTCGAAAAACTGATATTCGAAAAGCGTTTTTTTTTTCATTGAAATATTGCTTTAAACGTGAGTGTTCACATACGTTTTAGAGACGGTACCTTCGTCGACACATTGTCATTAGTTGCATTGCTTCACGTCCCATAGGTTGCGAGCACTAATTATACACGTGAAGGACTTCATAAGACCCTGAATTTGCGCTTTTAAACCATTAACTTTGCACGTGCCACGCGCTGCTGATCGACCCACAGTGCAATCGCCGGGTCGATCGATTGTCTACACATGTTTGTCCCGTGCCTGTGCGACTCGTGGTTGCCGAGATACTGGTCAGGTATTGCAACGATATTTTGAGGAAATTTTTCGTAGACGTTTTTCACGCCATTTTCGCAAAAAATAGTGTATTTTCAATGGAGGAATCGCTCAGATTTCAACGCAGCGCCATGCGCAAACGACGCACCCGACGGTGATGGCACCAAAAGTTTCAGAATGCGATGCACCTCTCCAGTCGATTGGTTTTTGTCACGACGCTCCAAGTACCCTAGTGCTTGAGCTATTAAGATTCTCCCATAAGACAGCAGGTGAAGCCACCGACATCAGCAGGAATTCCCATAGGCGTAGTGTTGAAGCGCTCCGACAATTGGCTAGTGTTGAAGCCGTCGACAACAGGCTACTGTTGGAGCGCGTAGACACTGCTCCTTTTATAGTATACGGATTAGAGGGATGTTTGCGCTATGCGCAAATTGATTCGTTATGCTATTGTGGGTGTGGTGTGAGAGAAGTTGTGGGGGTGGGTATGGTGATGGTGTGAGTGATGGTGTCGATATGTGCGATGGTGTTGGTGATCGCTTGGGTGATATTGTGGGTGTGGGCGAAGGTATGGGTATGGGTGTGGATGATGGTGATGGTGCTGGTGATGGTGATGGTGATGGTGCTGATGACGATGACGATGACGATGACGATGACGATGACGATGACGATGACGATGACGATGACGATGACGGTGACGGTGACGGTGACGGTGACGGTGACGGTGACGGTGACGGTGACGGTGACGGTGACGGTGACGGTGACGGTGACGGTGACGGTGACGGTGACGGTGACGGTGACGGTGACGGTGACGGTGACGGTGTGCGTGAGTGGTGTGGGTGGTGTGGGTGGCGTGGGTGGCGTCAGTGGCGTCGGTGGCGTGGGTGGCGTCGGTGGCGTCTGTGCTGTCGGTTTTGTCGGTTTTGTCGGTTTTGTCGGTGTTGTCGGTGTTCTCGGTGTTGTGTGCGGTGTGTGCGGTGTGTGCGGTGTGTGCGGTGTGTGCGGTGTGTGCGGTGTGTGCGGTGTGTGCGGTGTGTGCGGTGTTGGCGGCGTTGGCGGCGTTGGCGGCGTTGGCGGCGTTGGCGGCGTTGGCGGCGTTGGCGGTGTTGGCGGTGTTGGCGGTGTTGGCGGTGTGGGCGGTGCGGGCGGCGCGGGCGGTGTTGTCGGTGTGGGTATTGGTGTTTGTGGTTATGTGTGTTGGTGTTGGTGTGGGCCATTAACTTTACACGTGCCATGCGCTGCTGATCCACCAACAGCGCACACGCCGGGCCGATCATATCTGTATACATCTGTTTGACCCATTGCATACGACGAACCGATCATTTTTCTACACATTTGTGTCTGTCCCATGTCCGTGCGACTCATGGTTGCCGAGATGGATCACCGATCTCGGGTAGGCTTTGCAATAAAGAGTTTGGAATTTATATAAGCGTCAATTTGATATCCGCCGCACGGAGGTTGGTTTTATCCGTAGCATGCTTCTCAGCATTTATTTTCCCCTGTGAGGCTTTGCCGTCGCAAATTTCTTCGACCTAAATAGCTTGATGAAATGTTGTATACGTTTAACAAAATAGGTCGTGTAGCGTCTTAACATAGCTGCAATTATAAGCTTCATGTTTGGATATATAAATACATTTGGTGTGGGTATTATATGTATTTGAATGCACTTGCCGGCCACATGTTTTTTTGTTATCGCTTAGCTCACTGTGGTTTTGGCGGTGGTTTTGACACGTTCTAAAAACTGGCAATGGATATGTCACAGGCTGATTTTAGCACTGAAATATTGTTTTAAAGTGTTAATTTTTACATGCATCTTAGAGGCGGTACCTTCGTCGACACATTGTCATTAGTTTCATTGATTCACGTCACATAGATTCCGAACACTAATTTTAATCGTGAAGGACTTCATAAAACCCTGAATTTGCGTTTTTTAGCCATTAACTTTGCACGTGCCACGCGCTGCTGATCGACCTACAGTGTAATCGCCGGGCCGATTGATTGTCTACACATCTGTGTTTGCCCCGTGTATGTGCGACTCGTGGTTGCGAAGCTACTCGTCAGGTATTGCAACGATATTTTGTTGTCGTTTTCGTAGACGTTTTTCACGCCGTTTTCGCTAAAATAGTGTATTTCCAATGGAGGAATCGCCAAGATTTTAACGCGGCGCCACGCGCAAACGCCGCACCCGACGGCGATGGGACCAAAAGTTTCAGAATAAGATGCACCTCTCTAGTCGATTGGTTTTTGTCACGACGCTCCAAGTGCCGTAGTCCCTGAGCTATTAAGCGCCAACCAACGGACACCAAGAGAAGCCTCCAATGCTTCCAAAGGCTAGTGTTGAAGCCGTCGACAATAGGCTAGTGTTGAAGAAAGTCGACACTGCTGCTTTTATTATATACGGACTAGAGGGATGCTTGCGCTATGCGCAATTTGATTTGTTATGCTATTGTGGGTGTGAGTGTGAGTAGGTTTCGTAGGTGTTGTGGGTGTTGTTGGTGTTTGGGTGTTGCAGGTGCTGTGGGTGTTGCGGGTGTTGTGGGTGTTGTGGGTGTTGTGGGTGTTGTGGGTGTTGTGGGTGTTGTGGGTGTTGTGGGTGTTGTGGGTGGTGTGGGTGGTGTGGGTGGTGTGGGTGGTGTGGGTGGTGTGGGTGGTGTGGGTGTTGTGGGTGTTGTGGGTGTTGTGGGTGTTGTTGGTGGTTTGGTGTTGTTCGTGTTATGGGTGTTGTGGGTGTCGTTGGTGTTGTGTGTGTTATGGGTGTTGTTGGTGTGGATGTTGTGGGTGTTGTAGTTACTGTGTGTCTTTTGGGTATTTTGTGTATTTTGGGTATTTTGGGTGTTGTGGGTGTTGTAGGTGTTGTGGGTGTTTTGGTGTTGTGGGTGTTCGGGTGTTGTGGGTGTTGTGAATGTTGTGGGTGTTGTGAATGTTGTGGGTGTTTTGGTGTTGTGGGTGTTCGGGTGTTGTGTGTGTTGTGGGTGTTGTGGGTGTTGTGGGTGTTGTAAATGTTGTGGTTGTTGTGGGTGTCGTGGTTGTGGGTGTCGTGGTTGTGGGTGTCGTGGTTGTGGGTGTCGTGGTTGTGGGTGTCCTGGTTGTGGGTGTGGGTGTGGTGTGTGTTTTTGGTTGTCGGTGTGGTCGGTGTGGTCGGTGTGGTCGGTGTTGAGCGGTGTTGGCGGTGTTGGCGGTGTTGGCGGTGTAGCCGGTGTTGGCGGTGTCGGGCGTGTCGGGCGTGTCGGGTGGTGTCACATTGCATACACCGGGCCGATCATTTTTCTACACATCTGTTTGTCCCATGTCCGTGCGACACATGGCCCATGTTCGTGCGACTCATGGAGATAAATCACAAATCTCGGGTAGGCTTTGCAATAAAGAGTTTGGAATTGATATACTGCGTCAATTTGTTATCCGGCACACGGTGGTTGGTTTTCTCCGTAGCATGCTTCTCATCATTTATTTTCGCCTGTGATGCTTTGCCGTCGCAAATTGCTCCGACCTAAATAGCTCGATGAAATATTGTATATGTTAAACAAAATAGGTCTTGTAGCGTCTT
>JAXIVJ010008552.1:52500-55037 GCA_036785665.1 Chirona hameri
CATCCCACACACACACAGTCATATGGCAGGAGCCCACACTGCAGCCGCGTTCACCGTGCAGCACCGGCCATTGTCGGCAGCCCCCCAGACACCAATCGTACCACCTTACCACCACAACCACAGAGTGCAGACGGGTAGACAAAACTCAAAACTCATCATAGGTTAGTCACACCCGCAGCGCAGCTGAAGGCAAATGACGATATCTGCGGATAACCAACTACAGGGAGAAAACAAAACAATGCACCACATTTTAAACACGAATAAAACAATGCATCACATACATTGTTGCATTAAAACATTTTGAAGAACAATCATGAACATTTTTCTCCAACATGGTTTTCAACTGTACGCGCATCAATTACCCATACAGTGTGCATATTTTTGACCTCGGGTTATCCCAGGTCAGGTCACCAGGTCACGTCAGTCAAGTGACCCAACTTCCAAGACAAGTCAATAGACGGAGACTGGCCCGCTCTGGGGGTGAGGGTGGGTGGGGGCGCTCTGGTGACGAGCGTGCCTGTCTGGGCGTGTCAGACTGGCTCTGCGGCTGGAGTGCCGTTCTACCTTGGAGACGAACGTTCCCGTCTCCTGGCGTCCGAACGGCAGGCAGCTGTGGTCCGAGCCGCCGATGATGCTCAGGCCCAGCGGTCCGCCGGCCTTGTTCAGCGTGACGTCCTGTCGGCAACACACACACACACACACACACACACACACACACACACACACACACACACACACACACACACACACACACACACACACACACACACACACACACACACACACACACACACACACACACACACACACACACACACACACACACACACACACACACACACACACACACACACACACACACACACACACACACACACACACACACACACACACACACACACACACACACACACACACACACACACACACACACACACACACACACACACACACACACACACACACACACACACACACACACACACACACACACACACACACACACACACACACACACACACACACACACACACACACACACACACACACACACACACACACACACACACACACACACACACACACACACACACACACACACACACACACACACACACACACACACACACACACACACACACACACACACACACACACACACACACACACACACACACACACACAGACACACACAGACACACACAGACACACACAGACACACACAGACACACACAGACACACACAGACACACACAGACACACACAGACACACACAGACACACACAGACACACACAGACACACACAGACACACACAGACACACACAGACACACACAGACACACACAGACACACACAGACACACACAGACACACACAGACACACACAGACACACACAGACACACACAGACACACACAGACACACACAGACACACACAGACACACACAGACACACACAGACACACACAGACACACACAGACACACACAGACACACACAGACACACACAGACACACACAGACACACACAGACACACACAGACACACACAGACACACACAGACACACACAGACACACACAGACACACACAGACACACACAGACACACACAGACACACACAGACACACACAGACACACACAGACACACACAGACACACACAGACACACACAGACACACACAGACACACACAGACACACACAGACACACACAGACACACACAGACACACACAGACACACACAGACACACACAGACACACACAGACACACACAGACACACACAGACACACACAGACACACACAGACACACACAGACACACACAGACACACACAGACACACACAGACACACACAGACACACACAGACACACACAGACACACACAGACACACACAGACACACACAGACACACACAGACACACACAGACACACACAGACACACACAGACACACACAGACACACACAGACACACACAGACACACACAGACACACACAGACACACACAGACACACACAGACACACACAGACACACACAGACACACACAGACACACACAGACACACACAGACACACACAGACACACACAGACACACACAGACACACACAGACACACACAGACACACACAGACACACACAGACACACACAGACACACACAGACACACACAGACACACACAGACACACACAGACACACACAGACACACACAGACACACACAGACACACACAGACACACACAGACACACACAGACACACACAGACACACACAGACACACACAGACACACACAGACACACACAGACACACACAGACACACACAGACACACACAGACACACACAGACACACACAGACACACACAGACACACACAGACACACACAGACACACACAGACACACACAGACACACACAGACACACACAGACACACACAGACACACACAGACACACACAGACACACACAGACACACACAGACACACACAGACACACACAGACACACACAGACACACACAGACACACACAGACACACACAGACACACACAGACACACACAGA
>JAXIVJ010008553.1:0-55036 GCA_036785665.1 Chirona hameri
CGGCTCAAGTTAGCCTGGACAATATTGGCGCGTGTGTGTGTGTGTGTGTGTGTGTGTGTGTGTGTGTGTGTGTGTGTGTGTGTGTTGTGTGTGTGTGTGTGTGTGTGTGTGTGTGTGTGTGTGCGTGCGTGCGTGCGTGCGTGCGTGCGTGGTGCGTGCGTGCGTGCGTGCGTGCGTGCGTGCGTGCGTGCGTGCGTGCGTGCGTGCGTGCGTGCGTGCGTGCGTGCGTGCGTGCGTGCGTGCGTGCGTGCGTGCGTGCGTGCGTGCGTGCGTGCGTGCGTGCGTGCGTGCGTGCGTGCGTGCGTGCGTGCGTGCGTGCGTGCGTGCGTGCGTGCGTGCGTGCGTGCGTGCGTGCGTGCGTGCGTGCGTGCGTGCGTGCGTGCGTGCGTGCGTGCGTGCGTGCGTGCGTGCGTGCGTGCGTGCGTGCGTGCGTGCGTGCGTGCGTGGTCTGCGTGTCTGCGTGTCTGCGTGTCTGCGTGTCTGCGTGTCTGCGTGTCTGCGTGTCTGCGTGTCTGCGTGTGTGTGTGTGTGTGTGTGTCTGTGTGTCTGTGTGTGTGTGTGTCTGTGTGTGTGTGTGTGTCTGTGTGTGTGTGTCTGTGTGTGTGTGTCTGTGTGTGTGTGTCTGTGTGTGTGTGTCTGTGTGTGTGTGTCTGTGTGTGTGTGTCTGTGTGTGTGTGTCTGTGGGTGTGTGTCTGTGTGTGTGTGTGTCTGTGTGTGTGTGTCTGTGTGTGTGTGTCTGTGTGTGTGTGTCTGTGTGTGTGTGTCTGTGTGTGTGTGTGTCTGTGTGTGTGTGTCTGTGTGTGTGTGTCTGTGTGTGTGTGTCTGTGTGTGTGTGTCTGTGTGTGTGTGTCTGTGTGTGTGTGTCTGTGTGTGTGTGTCTGTGTGTGTGTGTCTGTGTGTGTGTGTCTGTGTGTGTGTGTCTGTGTGTGTGTGTGTCTGTGTGTGTGTGTGTCTGTGTGTGTGTGTGTCTGTGTGTGTGTGTGTCTGTGTGTGTGTGTGTATGTGTGTGTGTGTCTGTGTGTGTGTGTCTGTGTGTGTGTGTCTGTGTGTGTGTGTCTGTGTGTGTGTGTGTGTGTCTGTGTGTGTGTGTGTGTCTGTGTGTGTGTGTCTGTGTGTGTGTGTGTCTGTGTGTGTGTGTGTGTGTGTGTGTGTGTGTGTCTGTGTGTGTGTGTGTGTCTGTGTGTGTGTGTGTGTCTGTGTGTGTGTGTGTGTGTCTGTGTGTCTGTGTGTGTGTCTGTGTGTGTGTGTGTGTGTGTGTGTGTGTGTGTGTGTGTGTGTGTGTAGATGGGAGGCGCTGCAGGGGCGGGGCGGACCACTAAGGTAGGTACGGGCTGCCAGGGGAGGTACCGTGTGAGCTGGAGCGCATGGAGAGCGGCTATCGACAGGGCACGGTACCGTGTGGGCCACGGCCGATATCCTCCATCGATATTCCCGGCATATGCTTAGACTCATTAGAAAGCAAGATCGATGCGTTCATTTGCCACGTATCCCACTTTGCATTAAGGCATGTGACCGGTTGCCGTGCCACTTAGCTACACGCGGCTCTGCCCTTCGCAGTCAAGTGGGGTTGGACTCCCTTCGCCACGTGCACTGCCTTTTCTTCGAACAGCCCAGCCTGTCGCTGGCCGCAGGTCCAGAATGGAGAACCAGGGGCTCATTACGGCTGCTTCCACCTCCCACGACCATACCCATCAATCGCAGGACCTTCGGTTCTTGCATGCTTTCACTTTCTTGTCGGTATCTCCAGCCTACCAGCTGGGTTTCTTGCAGAGATCTCTGCAATTAGGTACGTACATTGTTGAATACATTTGTAGTGCATCTGCTCTGCTGCTCATTGAATAGAGTGACATACGTGTCTTTTGCATTGCGATCGGGGACGAGGATGGATAAATTGTACCATTACTGATTCCCGTGCTATGCGACACGTCTTTTGCACCCAAGTGGTTAAGTTACAACTGCCCGTGCACTTATGTGAATTTTAAAGCAAGGTCCCTCGCGCTTCTCTACCACTTGCCTCACTGAGTGACACATGTGACACGCAAATTTAAAGGATGAGAAGCCTATAAATTTACAATTTAAACATCCAACTCAATTCATTCCACTCCTTCGATCAGTTCAATACATCGCGTCTCCCCTCAGTCCTCTCAGAGGAAGGGAACGTACCTCGGCTCGGGAAGGGAACAGCTCGGACGTACCCGCTGTAACGGAGCTGCTCTGCTCCTCGATAGTTCGGGTTGTTCTCGCTCCAACACTAGAACGGTGGCCGTGTCTATTATGCATGAATCGAATAACCTGCTAACCAGTTGTTCTTCCTCCGTTTAACTGCAAATAGTTTTCTGAAACCGTGGGCCGTATACCGGTTCTGGAATGTTTTCTATTGTGAGTTCTCCTATCCATGTTGTTGCTGTTCAGCAACAGCAGGCCTGTTTTATCAAAAGCCATCTGAATTAACGGGCCCCGTAATTCTTTCCGATAAAAACCTAGCAGCACGCTGCTTCCACATAGCTGAAATTCGCAGATCTGCCTGTCGGGACCTTGACAATAAATCGGGCGCATTGGCAGGAGGCGGGTGCCACAGCAGTGCAGTGGGGAGCGGTCCTACAGGCTCCCGTCTGTCATAGCCGCGTGCGCTGTCAGGTCCGAGAACGTCCCGCGTGACCGACGTGCCCCCAAGGCCGGAGACTGGCCCACATTCACCGTGACGTGTGCCATTCCGTGATCGGCGCCGCTTCCCTGTGGCTTCTCCTGGCGCTTGCCGTCCGTCAGACCGCGATGCAAGCCTCCTGATGACGTCAGACCGCGATGGTAGCCTCCGATGACTAACGGAGGATGTGCTTCCAAAGCAGCACACGCCGGCCCGAGGAAGGAAAGTGCAGTCGAGGACAGTCGCCGCTCCGGAGTTTTTTTTTCTCGGCCGATCCTGGCGTGTCTGCCCTTCAGCTGATCTTACCTTTTGTGGCTGTCAGTGAAAGTGTTACATTTTTACCGGCAAACATGGCGTGCACAGTTTCGTCTTTCTGCAGAAAGTGTAACGGTTTGCAGACGATCGCTGTACAAAACTCCGTCACACCTTCCTTGTCGCAAGGTAGGCCATCGCGCCCATTGGCAGCCTTTCAAAGAGTGCTGCTCGGCAGGAGCGGCGGAAAGGGGGGGGGGGCAGCTGCCCCCCACTCAAGAAGTTGGGGGCAAACATATTGATTTTGCCCCCCATCAATTTGTAAGAGCAGCACGCTCCAAGGCCTTCAGTCGGCCTGATGGAGCCCTCGGTAGGCCTGAGGGGGCCCTTGGAAGGCCTAAGACTTCAACATGGGTCTGTCTGACGTTTTTTTGCGACCATTTAGAGGCCCTGCAAAATAAAGTGGCCGAGGAGAAACCGTTTCGCGACATTTTTTTTTTGGGGGGGTGTCTTTGGCCGCGGGGTCCCCTGGGTTTCCTTGCCCCCCATATGAAAATGCCTTCCACCGCCACTACTGCTCGGTCATTCACAGTCCGCTCCGCCCTCATGGACCGACTGGGTGCGTATTATTCTTCCGAAGAGCTTCTGTTCCCTGGGCCGGCCTGGCAGCCTCTCAGCCTCTCAGTCTCGCGCCGGTGGCCGTCCTGGACAAACACTGTCCAGGAGCCGTGCTGAAGCAGACGAGGTGGAGCTTTACAGATGGGGAGACGGAGGACCGTAGCCTGGGTGGACACCGCCGGTGGTGCCGCCTGTCCACTGCTCCGTGTTGTCTGGAGTGACAGGGGACAGTTTATTTGGCAGAAAAAGTCCCGGGCAGATTCCGTTCTGTCTGTAAACAGGGTCGCCCAGTTCCGCGGGATTGGCTGCGTTCCTCCTTCACTGGTGGTGACTGGTGTGACTGGACATGGGGGAGCGGCCCCCGGCCCGGTGAATAGGGTAACATGAGACCTATATGTCACTGGTGTGACTGGACATGGGGGAGCGGCCCCCGGCCCGGTGAATAGGGTAACATGAGACCTGTATGTCACTGGTGTGACTGGACATGGGGGAGCGGCCCCCGGCCCGGTGAATAGGGTAACATGAGACCTGTATGTCACTGGTGGTCACTGGTGTGACTGGACATGGGGGAGCGGCCCCCGGCCCGGTGAATAGGGTAACATGAGACCTGTATGTCACTGGTGGTCACTGGTGTGACTGGACATGGGGGTGCGGCCCCCGGCCCGGTGAATAGGGTAACATGAGACCTGTATGTCACTGGTGGTCACTGGTGTGACTGGACATGGGGGTGCGGCCCCCGGCCCGGTGAATAGGGTAACATGAGACCTGTATGTCACTGGTGGTGACTGGTGTGACTGGACATGGGGGAGCGGCCCCTGGCCCGGTGAATAGGGTAACATGAGACCTGTATGTCACTGGTGGTTACTGGTGTGACTGGACATGGGGGAGCGGCCCCTGGCCCGGTGAATAGGGTAACATGAGACCTATATGTCACTGGTGTGACTGGACATGGGGGAGCGGCCCCTGGCCCGGTGAATAGGGTAACATGAGACCTGTATGTCACTGGTGTGACTGGACATGGGGGAGCGGCCCCTGGCCCGGTGAATAGGGTAACATGAGACCTATATGTCACTGGTGGTCACTGGTGTGACTGGACATGGGGGAGCGGCCCCCGGCCCGGTGAATAGGGTAACATGAGACCTGTATGTCACTGGTGTGACTGGACATAGGGGTGCGGCCCCTGGCTGGTGAATAGGGTAACACGAGACCTGTATGTCACTGGTGTGACTGGACATGGGGGAGCGGCCCCCGGCCCGGTGAATAGGGTAACATGAGACCTGTATGTCACTGGTGTGACTGGACATGGGGGAGCGGCCCCCGGCCCGGTGAATAGGGTAACATGAGACCTGTATGTCACTGGTGGTTACTGGTGTGACTGGACATGGGGGAGCGGCCCCCGGCCCGGTGAATAGGGTAACATGAGACCTGTATGTCACTGGTGGTTACTGGTGTGACTGGACATGGGGGAGCGGCCCCCGGCCCGGTGAATAGGGTAACATGAGACCTGTATGTTACTGGTGGTCACTGGACATGGGGGTGCGGCCCCCGGCCCGGTGAATAGGGTAACATGAGACCTGTATGTCACTGGTGTGACTGGACATGGGGGAGCGGCCCCCGGCCCGGTGAATAGGGTAACATGAGACCTGTATGTCACTGGTGTGACTGGACATGGGGGAGCGGCCCCCGGCCCGGTGAATAGGGTAACACGAGACCTGTATGTCACTGGTGTGACTGGACATGGGGGTGCGGCCCCTGGCTGGTGAATAGGGTAACACGAGACCTGTATGTTACTGGTGTGACTGGACATGGGGGTGCGGCCCCTGGCTGGTGAATAGGGTAACATGAGACCTGTATGTCACTGGTGGTTACTGGTGTGACTGGACATGGGGGTGCGGCCCCCGGCCCGGTGAATAGGGTAACACGAGACCTGTATGTCACTGGTGTGACTGGACATGGGGGTGCGGCCCCCGGCCCGGTGAATAGGGTAACATGAGACCTGTATGTCACTGGTGTGACTGGACATGGGGGAGCGGCCCCCGGCCCGGTGAATAGGGTAACACGAGACCTGTATGTCACTGGTGTGACTGGACATGGGGGTGCGGCCCCTGGCTGGTGAATAGGGTAACATGAGACCTTTATGTCATGTTTGCAAAATTTAGTTTGAGTGAATGCAGTCAACATTACATAAGCCAAGAGAGCTTGTGCTGTCAAATATGGTGTCAAACAAACATCGCTTATTGCGCAAGCGTGTCGGAGACACCATTCGGCGACACCAACCTCTCAAGCGATGCCATCAACCACTGAAGTTCCTTCAGCGACAACTTGGCGGAAAAGCAGCGACAGCGACAACTCTCTCTCTCTCTCTCTGCCGCAACATAGCCGAAATCCAGCCGCACTGAACTCTCTGACTCAGTGGTCGGTGGTCACTGATCACAGGTTAGTGGTTGCTAGTTAGTGGTCACTGATCGGCGGTCAGTGGTCAGTGGTCAGTGGTCAGTGGTCAGTGGTCAGTGGTCAGTGGTCAGTGGTCAGTGGTCAGTGGTCAGTGGTCAGTGGTCAGTGGTCAGTGGTCAGTGGTCAGTGGTCAGTGGTCAGTGGTCAGTGGTCAGTGGTCAGTGGTCAGTGGTCAGTGGTCAGTGGTCAGTGGTCAGTGGTCAGTGGTCAGTGGTCAGTGGTCAGTGGTCAGTGGTCAGTGGTCAGTGGTCAGTGGTCAGTGGTCAGTGGTCAGTGGTCAGTGGTCAGTGGTCAGTGGTCAGTGGTCAGTGGTCAGTGGTCAGTGGTCAGTGGTCAGTGGTCAGTGGTCAGTGGTCAGTGGTCAGTGGTCAGTGGTCAGTGGTCAGTGGTCAGTGGTCAGTGGTCAGTGGTCAGTGGTCAGTGGTCAGTGGTCAGTGGTCAGTGGTCAGTGGTCAGTGGTCAGTGGTCAGTGGTCAGTGGTCAGTGGTCAGTGGTCAGTGGTCAGTGGTCAGTGGTCAGTGGTCAGTGGTCAGTGGTCAGTGGTCAGTGGTCAGTGGTCAGTGGTCAGTGGTCAGTGGTCAGTGGTCAGTGGTCAGTGGTCAGTGGTCAGTGGTCAGTGGTCAGTGGTCAGTGGTCGGTCACTGGACGCTTATCGCTCCAAGTGTTGCGGCCGCGTGAGATCATTGGACAGGCGACTCCGGGTGGCGCCGGCCGGCAAAGAGCGCCGACAAATATATATTTACACCGGCTGCCCTGACCCTGACATTCTCCGGCGTGCCGGCGTCACCGCACCGAGCTGCACTATCAACCAACAGTTCTCCCAAGGCCCCGACCGATCACAGGCCAACGGAGCGAGCCGTATACAATCGTTCACGTTTACAATCGGCGACTTTAATTTGCTGCTATAGCGCTCTTTTCAGCAGTGATTGATCAATGATTATTGATCGGACGGTATCTGATCAGTCATCAGAGGTCAACAGAGGAAAATATAATCGCTAGCGGTCACTGGCTCGGATTTCCTACGATGCGCTCGTGTTCAGTTTACAGGGCCATCAGTTAGCGGACCTTGGGACGAGGTCTGGGTGTTCCGTGTGCCGTACTGTGTACGCTCCATCAGCATCGCACCCCGGGCAACGAACAGGGAGAAACGGAGAGCATTGAGTAATGAACACGAGCCAATGCTTCGCTCCAACAGGAGCAGAGTGCATGCAGCCTGCATATACGAGTGTGTTTGATATGGTAGATGAAGTGGGAAAGGTTATATCGACGTTATGCGCAAAACATGTTTATGTCGTACTTCATACAAAGCAGCAGCATATTAACATCACCTAGTTTGTCGGAAGCAGTGCAAAGTGTAAAATAGAACATAGTCGTAACTTCAAGCTCCCTGAGCTCGAGCCAACAGCACTGCACGTGACCTCGCCGTCTGTCTCAGGGTCACGTGACTCTGTCTCGTGACTGGAGCACAGAGCACACCAGTCACGTGACCCTGTCTCGTCTGAGCTGCGAACCAGGTCAGGGCGCTGCAGAGAGCGCGGCGACACTGGTTCTCGGCCTGTAACGGTGCCGATCTGTCCCACCCCCGCCGCCGATGGAAACCCGCGGCGCCGTCGATAGAGACCCGCGGTGCCGCCGCTCGTCACCGACCCTCGGCAGCTGCGGCCCCGAAGTCGCAGTCGCCGGCTATCGTGATGGCATTCGCAATGACCGTGTCGCAACACGCTATCCGTGGATTGTTTCCGGCGATTGAACACATCGAACTGAACGGACACGCTCGGATCTCCTCACGTGCGGTGGCGGTGTGAACGGGCGAGCTGTCTGCAGGAGTTGGCCGCACGTGCGTCACTGCCACAATGGTGCTGCATCTGATTGATGTGCGAGAAACGGCCCGGCCCCTGGGTGTGCCCGGGCCTGAGTCATTGGCGGGTCAGGGTAAGACTCGGGCGGGTGTGAGGCTTGTGACCATTGTTCTGGGACCACCCCAGCGTCGCACCCACCGCCGTGCGATCTGTGCAAACGAGGGGGGGGGGGGGTAGACCAAGAGGGAGGGAGAGGTAATGATAACCCCCAGCTTTGGCGGCGGAATTTCTGTGGTAAAGGTAAGCCGTGGGAGTCAGAAATACTGCGTATCTGATTCAGTAAAGGGAAACAGAAGCCGGTTTTTTCAATAGAGACAATGACAGCCGCCTGCTGACTCGGGAAAGTTGTCGCCTGCCTGTCTAAATGAATTGTTCCATGTCACACTGGTGTGCTCTTTTTACTGACACGTACTTACGCTTGATTGAGTGGAATCGTGGTATTTTATGTCGACATACTTTTATTTAGGCTAAAAGTTCAAACTTCATCATTCCTTGCACTGACAGCCAGATCAGGAAGGTATTTTTCCTCAACCATATAACGTTTCTATAGATGTACGAGTATGAACAGCTGTCGTCTATCGTTATTTGTATTACATTGTATTTCATGTAAAAGATTAATTGATTGAAGCATATACAAGCAAGAGTCGTTGCATTGTCGCCCTTATAAGCATAATTAAAAAATATGTCTATCACGGATGAGTTTGTAAGGACTAGTTTTCCCTCGTTGGGTAATTGCCAAGCAGGCGCCATGTGCGGGTCAATATCGGACTCCTTCAAGGCAAGTGTGTGGGTGTTCGACTCAAATTTTTGTCGTCGACTCAACTCTGGCTCATTTTTTATTGGCTCATTTTTTGCCTCTATTCTCTTTATCGATTCTGTTTTTAATCAAGGAGTATAATTTTTGTAATCGATTCAACTTCGACTCAAACGACCCAAGGTCAAGTTCTTTTTTGTTTACTTTAACTGAACCCCGGCACAAATAATTTTGTGGCACACATTTGACTTGAAGACTCAACTCTGACTCGTTAAGTTGAGTCGATTCTGAGTCCGGGTCTCTGAGAGGCCCTCTTCCGAGGATCCCTGCAGTGCCTCACAACCACGACCATAATGGCCTCCAGCAGCCCTCTAGGAGGTATGGGATGTTTACCGCCGCCAAGACCAGAAGGGTGGCGCCGGCGGGCAGGCGGTGGCATGCGGTGTGTTCTGGCGCGTCACACCGAATTTGCCCAGAAACCACAACAGACAGCCTGTTTGGCTCAGCATTCATCGTGTCCGGCACAGTGGTCTGGAATTCTGGATAACTTCAACGTAGTTGTGTTTCGGACTTTGCTGGGGGTCATGTTAAAGATACAGACGTGTCCCGTGTTGCCTGCTCTCACTTCCGACTAGATCTTCCGGTACGGTCAGTGGCCAGTGTGCGGCGTCGCGGCGTCGCTGATGGCTCGCCGCGGGCGACGTCGGAGTGACGAAGGGGCTGGCAGCACTCCAGGGCTGCCAGATCCCGTGCTGAGGCCGCCCGGCTGGCCCCTGATGGCCGCCCCCTTCCCCTGAGGAGGGGGTGGGGGGGGGGCTGACCGCGGGTGATCGCGGTAAGCTGGAGGCCAGCCATCGGCCGATCCCCGACTCGCTCAGCACGTGACGGTACGTTCAGCGGCGCCGAGTCAGCCCCTCGCGCTGTGCGGAGTTTGGTTTGGACGCGATGTGCGTGAGCCTCTCAACTGGGCAGACATACCGTCGTGTCATCTACACGTGTTCTTACCTGCTGATATCGGCACTTTTCGCTGCCACGTCAGCCGATTTAATTCATTGTTAACGTTACAGGTGGCGTGTTTACACGTCTGAGCCGGCGCCATTGTTGCTGTGATTACTAACAGGCAGATGCGATGACGCGCTGCCAATAGAACACTGTCGGCTGGCGAGCGGCCACCCCCCCCCCCCCGGCGGCCGATCCGGCTGACCTAGTTATGACCTCGGGCGGGAGAGCAGCGACCGATTCCTCACGATATCCGATCTCAGCGGACACGGATTATACCGCTCCACCGCGGCAGTTCACTCGCGGATTGTGACATTCGCCCGACCGGGCGGCGGGGGGGGGGGGGGGGGGGGGGCTCCGCTGCCCTCTCTCGTCAGGTGACAGGGCAGCGGTGCTGACCCTGCAGTTTGTCGCCAATTGTGGCCGCATTCCTGCGGTGGTGTCAGGCCGGATCGGTGGCGGTGATCAGTCACTCTGGGTCGCCGACCCCCGCCGGAGACTTCAAATGGCGTGCTGTTACGCTGTCCGTCGCGCGGTCTGAAAAGGTTCCGGCCGTCACGTCGATGACGTATTGACGCAGCGCTGTATAAATATGAACAGCGGAAAGTCAACAGGAAGAATTCACCTGCCTTAGTGAATCATATACGTCATGACGAACACAAAGGCTGGATGGCATGGGTGCATTCTTGGATATTGTACTAGTCTTTTTACATACCTAAATATAATTATTAAGAGGTGCACAATGGCGGAAGTCATCCGTACTTGACGCCGATTATAATTCGATACACTTCTTAAAATGGTCACATAAGGATAACTGTACAACGGAAATCCCCAGATTGTTTTGCTATGGCTTGGGGCAACCGGCAATACCATGGCATTAGCTGCAAATCGTCAATCCAAAATTACGGATAGACCTCACGCTCACCACACTGCAGTGACCGATACGTTCAATAACTAACGGTATTTCCTGCTATCAAGCTTCTAGTTTTTACAACTTATCTGAGTAGACACGCCAACAACTGCACCAAAGTGCCAGGTGTATGTCAGAACCACAAGGATTAAAAAAATATCCGAGGAAAACTGGTATCACCCTGCTACTAGCTCTCGTATTGTATCGCGCCGGCCGATATAACCGAAGAACCGATCACAACTCCACCTGCCGGCTGCCTACCTCCATGACTTACATACCAACCGTCCGCTTTTGTCACGCTTTGTGAATCTGGAAAGGAAATCCGAAAAGGGATCTGTATAAAACACTATCCTCGTCAGAGCTGTATAAAGACGGCCGACTTGGAGCCTTGTGACTGGATGTCGCGGCTCTATCCGCACACCGCCCACCCCGCCGGGTGGGTGCCATCTGTAGCAGGGCGCGGATCGTCTGACACAGGCCCCCGCTTCCTGGAAACAAACGGCCGGACACGACCACTTCATGGCGCCTGTCATAACAGAGGGGTCGGCAGGGGCCCTCTGTGGACCTCTGTGTCTCTGTGGACCTCTGTGGCGTCAGGAGGCCTCTGCCAGGCGCTCCCGGCCAGGCGGCCTCTGGTGTCAGGAGGCTCCCTGCCAGGTGCCCTCTGTGGCGTCAGGAGGCCTCTGCCAGGCGCTCCCGGCCAGGCGGCCTCTCTGGTGTCAGGAGGCTCCCTGTCAGGCCCCCTCTGTGGCGTCAGGAGGCCTCTGCCAGGTGCCCTCTGTGGCATCAGGAGGCCTCTGCCAGGCGCTCCCGGCCAGGCGGCCTCTCTGGTGTCAGGAGGCTCTCTGCCAGGTGCCCTCTGTGGCGTCAGGAGGCCTCTGCCAGGCGCTCCCGGCCAGGCGGCCTCTGGTGTCAGGAGGCTCCCTGTCAGGCCCCCTCTGTGGTGGCAGGAGGTAACTGTGCACTGTGCAGCACATGGCCCCATGAGGCCAGTCGGAACTCACAGAGCTGCTCGTCTGCTGACGGAATATCAATTCCCCAAAGGACACTGAGCGTTCACCGCAGTGTCACACGTCCAGCACAGAGTGCAGGTCAATGGATACGTTGGGCACGCCTTATATCCCACTTACAGGTCCCCACGCCTCTCATCTCCATCCCTCCTCGCCCATCTCCGCCCGTCTCCGCCCATCTCCGCCCATCTCCGCCTCCCTCCGCCTCTCTCCGCCTGCCTCCGCCTGCCTCCACCTCTCTCCGCCTGCCTCCACCTCTCTCCGTCTGCCTCCGCCTGCCTCCGCCTCTCTCCGCCTGCCTCCGCCTGCCTCCACCTCCCTCCGCCTGCCTCCACCTCTCTCCGTCTGCCTCCGCCTGCTTCCGCCTATCTCCGCTTGCCTCCGCCTGATTCCGCCTCTCTCCGCCTCTCTCCGCCTCTCTCCGCCTCTCTCCGCTTGCCTCCGCCTGCCTCCACCTATATCCGCCTGCCTCCACCTCTCTCCGCCTTCCTCCGCCTGCCTCCACCTCTCTCCGCCTGTCTCCGCCTGCCTCCGCCTGCCTCAACCTCTCTCCGCCTTCCTCCGCCTTCCTCCACCTCTCTCCGCCTGTCTCCGCCTTCCTCCGCCTTCCTCCGCCTGTATCCGCCTGCCTCCGCCTGCCTCCGCCTGCCTCAACCTCTCTCCGCCTTGCTCCGCCTGCCTCCACCTCTCTCCGCCTGTCTCCGCCTTCCTCCGCCTTCCTCCGCCTGTCTCCGCCTTCCTCCGCCTGCCTACGCCTGCCGCAACCTCTCTCCGCCTTCCTCCGCCTGCCTCCACCTCTCTCCGCCTGTCTCCGCCTTCCTCCGCCTTCCTCCGCCTGTCTCCGCCTGCCTCCGCCTGCCTCCGCCTGCCTCCGCCTGCCTCCGCCTGCCTCCGCCTGCCTCCGCCTTCCTCCGCCTGCCTCCGCCTGCCTCCGCCTGCCTCCGCCTGCCTCCGCCTGCCTCCGCCTGCCTCCGCCTGCCTCAACATCTCTCCGCCTCTCTCCGCCTGCCTCCGCCTGTCTCCGCCTGTCTCCGCCTCTATCCGCCTGCCTCCACCTCTCTCCGCCTTCCTCTGCCTTCCTCCACCTGTCTCCGCCTGCCTCCGCCTTCCTCCGCCTGCCTCAACCTCTCTCCGCCTCTCTCCGCCTGCCTCCGCCTGTATCCGCCTGTCTCCGCCTCTATCCGCCTGCCTCCACCTCTCTCCGCCTTCCTCCGCCTTCCTCCGCCTGTCTCCGCCTTCCTCCGCCTTCCTCCGCCTGCCTCAACCTCTCTCCGCCTCTCTCCGCCTTCCTCCGCCTGTCTCCACCTCTCTCCGCCTATCTCCGCCTGCATCCACCTCTCTCCGCCTTCCTCCGCCTTCCTCCGCCTGCCTCCGCCTGCCTCCGCCTGCCTCCGCCTGCCTCCGCCTGCCTCAACCTCTCTCCGTCTGCCTCCGCCTGCCTCCGCCTGTCTCCGCCTGTCTCCGCCTGTCTCCGCCTCTCTCCGCCTCCCTCCGCCTGCCTCCACCTCTCTCCGCCTGCCTCCGCCTTCCTCCGCCTGCCTCCACCTTCCTCCGCCTGCCTCCACCTTCCTCCGCCTGCTTCCGCCTGCCTCCGACTGCCTCTGCCTCTCTCCGCCTTCCTCCGCCTTCCTCCGCCTCTCTCCGCCTCTCTCCGCCTTCCTCCGCCTGCCTCCGCCTTCCTCCGCCTGCCTCCGCCTGCCTCAACCTCTCTCCGTCTGCCTCCGCCTGCCTCCGCCTGTCTCCGCCTGTCTCCGCCTGTCTCCGCCTCTCTCCGCCTCCCTCCGCCTGCCTCCACCTCTCTCCGCCTGCCTCCGCCTTCCTCCGCCTGCCTCCACCTTCCTCCGCCTGCCTCCACCTTCCTCCGCCTGCTTCCGCCTGCCTCCGACTGCCTCTGCCTCTCTCCGCCTTCCTCCGCCTTCCTCCGCCTCTCTCCGCCTCTCTCCGCCTTCCTCCGCCTGCCTCCGCCTTCCTCCGCCTGCCTCAGCCTGCCTCCGCCTCTCTCCGCCTTCCTCCGCCTGCCTCCGCCTTCCTCCGTCTGCCTCCGCCTGATTCCGCCTGCCTCCGCCTGTCTCCGCCTCTCTCCGCCTGCCTCCGTTTGCCTCCGCCTCTCTCCGCCTCTCTCCGCCTGCCGCGCGTGGCCGCTGACGGCTTCAGTTCCCTGCTGTGGGCGAGGCTCAGTCGGATTAGAGAGCCCTCCCGGCACAGGACCGAGACTATTCCGGCGTCCTCAGATGGCAGGCCGTCGGACCATGTCAGCCTTATCGGCCGGGGAGCACTCGGGGTAATCCTGGCCTGTCCTCTGTCTGCGCCGCTGGTAACAACACGCCCCATCAAACTACAGGCGCGGCTGGGCACAGATGAAGGAGAGAGGCTCTGGCAGCGGCGGAGGGCCGGGTCGGAGTTGGAGACGCGTCCCGGCGCTACTGCGCATCGCGACCCGCGACGCCCACCCGGACTCCACTGTTTGTCGCTCGCCTGTCCCGAGCTTGGCTCTGGTCGCTGACGTTTTTTTTCCTCGTCAGAGTCGACAAAGGTTCGCGCGCTATATAAATAGAAGATTGTTTGGTGTTAGCACAGCTGGTGGTCCATGCACGGCGTGTCTATTTTAATGACTGGCACGCTGGATAAAATGCAATGTGTTCTGGTCAGTGTCATATGCTTTATCATGTTCCTTACTGGCCGGCTTCTACCGGTAGAATCACCTTTCTACCTTTCCTTCTACCTTTCTACCGGTAGAGTCACCGTACTGCACCTGCAGTCTGACGTCTTTGTTGTGTAGCTGGGTCTCCGAACCATCAACAAGGACTGCTGTCACTGAAAACTCCATCAATATCAAACCCCAATTAACCATTGTCCTTATTGCTGGTCACCGGACACAGCGATGACAACTTCTGTAAATTGACAGCAACCGTCTTGTCTGACACTGTGGTTTTCAGTTCAATACACACTAATGTAGTGCAGGTTGTTAATGTACGAAACTGGGTTATTTCGCACGCCTCTTAACTAAAAAGACCTCAGACTAATACGGCCTTAATTTAAAGTAACCTGAATTCACTCCCGTTGGGAATAATGGTATTCCATTATTTGCCGAACTTTCGCCACTATCTGGAAACCCCTTAATTTTGCCATGTGAACTACTGTCAAATAACCCTCCTCATGTTAGTATACGACTGCATACGATTATGCCATGGACGCCATAAACCTGCGCCAGCGCACAGACACCACTCATGGTCATCATCATTATCATCATCATCATCATCCGCTTGCGGTCATCAAGGGCGGATCTGCCTGCAACTTCTCACACGGTGTCCTTGAATCGACCGCTACCGTGGACCCAAATAGACCGCACGGAATATGCACTTTGTTATTACGCGCTAACTTTGCACTGCAGCATTTCTAAATAACTCGTACGTGAGTCTAAAGCTCGTTCGAAAATCCTTTCCGGATCGACATCACGAGAGCTGCACTTGTCACAGGGCACCGTAACGTCACGTCCGGTATTCTCCGAGGCCCGGGTGCAGCTGAGAGACTCATCGCGCGGCGTAATATACCGCTCTGGCACGGCATCTCCGATAAAAACGACGCTGAAAAACGGCCGCTTCATATAGCATCCGCCATCGGCCGTCAGAGCAGCGTCGTAAGTCAGTCACTCGAGGCGCATGGCGAGGCGAGGCGCATGGGCTTCTGGCGCGACGGCTGATTCCGACCATTCAGACCCGAGCAAGGCGTTCGACCCCGTACTTCAGCAGCAGCGGCGCTGTTTTTCCGCGTCATGCTCAGACAAAATGTCAAATCAGCTATGTATGCGGCCGGTGCCGCGTCCTTTGTGACGAGGAGGCGGGCGAGTTAGCGATTTACATGTCCGGCAGTTTCGGTCAAATTACGCAAAATGACGCGGCGAACATGGTGAGTCAGCGACAGTCCGTGGCGCTCCGGGCGCCGCCGACCGCGGCCCAGCGCATCGCAATCAGCAGCGCCGAGTTGGGCAGTGGCGCGCTGTGCCTACAGTTGGCCCGACTCCAGCGGCAGGTGTCAGCTGTGACACCAGTGTCAGGTGTCAGCTGTGACACCAGTGTCAGGTGTCAGCTGTGACACCAGCGGCAGGTGTCAGCTGTGACACCAGCTGCAGGTGTGAGATGTGACACCAGCGGCAGGTGTCAGCTGTGACACCAGCTGCAGGTGTCAAATGTGACACCAGCGGCAGGTGTCAGCTGTGACTCCAGTGGCAGGTGTCAGCTGTGACTCCAGCGGCAGGTGTCAGCTGTGACACCAGCAGCAGGTGTCAGCTGTGACACCAGTGGCAGGTGTCAGCTGTGACACCAGTGGCAGGTATCTGCTGACACCAGCGGCAGGTGTCAGCTGTGACACCAGCGGCAGGTGTCAGATGTGACATCAGCGGTAGGTGTCAGCTGTGACTCCAGCGGCAGGTGTCAGCTGTGACACCAGCGGCAGGTGTCAGCTGTGACACCAGCGGCAGGTGTCAGCTGTGACACCAGCGGCAGGTGTCATCTGTGACACCAGCGGCAGGTGTCAGCTGTGACACCAGCGGCAGGTGTCCTCTGTGACACCAGCGGCAGGTGTCAGCTGTGACACCAGCGGCAGGTGGCAGCTGTGACTGCAGCGGCAGGTGTTAGCTGTGACACCAGTGGCAGGTGTCAGCTGTGACTGCAGCGGCAGGTGTCCACTGTGACACCAGCGGCAGGTGTCAGCTGTGACACCAGCGGTCGGCTCCATCAGACGACCACCTGCAGTCTGATAGCGAAGAACATTTGGTAAACGACGTCCAAATGCGGTCCGGCAAGGATGGTGGGAAACGTGGTAAAATTGCCTACCGTTTGAGGTTGGCCTGTCCGTTGATTTCCTGGTATTCGAGCCAGGCGTTTGGTTGCCACCCCGAGGTGGGTGGGCTGCCGGTCAGTAGCATTTCCAGCAGGTTCGCATGCACCCACTCAGCTTTATCTATGGTCATGTTCGTTCAGTGTATTTTTACACTGGTTCGCCTATCGAATGGATATGACATGGTGTGACCATTAACGAACTTCTTGGCAAAATGATTGGGATTAAAGCTTTTATAATATAGGATGACCGTAAGCGGTTTTATTTTTCTTACCATTATGTGATTGCCATGGATTCTGATCAAGTTGTCAGTGGTGCACCCCCCCCCCCTCTCCATGTCCCTATAATCATCCCCATCTTTCCCTCGGCCGTGCAATACGTCATGCTACGTGGACGCCTATGCGTGGCGTGACAACGGTGATTACCACATGAGTGGTGTCCCACGGCGATTGCATGCTCCACTCGGTCAATCAACAATCAACGGACACATGCAAGGTTTTTGCTTTCGAAACGACGCCCTCGCCACGGCACGGGAAAATCAGCCGCCGTGACGTCACGGCCGCTCTATCGGACGCTCTCGCCTTCTCAGATCTTGCGGCCCGGCCGCCTTGTAAAAGGCGTGTGTTGTGCCACTGTGTCCACCGTCCCGGTCACGACAGCACCCTGCAGACGTGGCGTGTAACGGTTCACCGTACCGGCTTCTGAGTCACCACCGAACATGTAGGAAAAACGGATAGTGGTCGCTGTGATCGGGATGCCGGGCGGTTGTAATGAGCTGAGTGAGGTGCGGCCGGACATGGTCTGTAGTGAGTTGTACGCGTAGCTACCAGGATAAATGTGCGACAGGTGGATCTGGACAACACGGGTAAAACTGAATTCGAAAATGCACACATTTGTAATGGTTGTAATCTGTATGTAGAAGCAGATGGGAATGCAATCGACTTTCCTTGTCATGCTTGACAGTTCAGTGGAACATTTTTGAACGTGTATAATTGGTGCAGGTTTAATGAGGATATGTGAGAAACGACGTCGGTCTTGGGTCTCTCCTCATGCTCTCAATTCTATATAACTCAGTAGTTATGTACGTGACTCCCAGAGCCGTGTAATCATGGACAAATCCATCTCGGGTCACCGCCCAATCCACCTCAGGTCACCGTGACTAATCCACCTCTTGTCACCGACCAATCCATCTCCGGTCGCCGACCAATCCATCTCCGGTCACTGACCAATCCACTTAAGGTCACCGACCAATCCATCTCCTGTCACCGACCAATCCACCTCCAGGCACTGTCCAATCCACCTCCAGGCACTGACCAATCCACCTTTGATCACCGACCAATCCGCCTCCTGCCGGCGCGAGCGGCTGGTATGAGCTCGTCCCTGGTGTCCGTGGAGCCAGGCCGCCTAAGTTCCTGCCTATCTGGTCCGCGGAGTCAGCCCGCCTCAGTCCCTGCCTATCTGGTCCGCGGAGCCAGCCCGCCTCGGTCCCTGCCTATCTGGTCCGCGGAGTCAGGCCGCCTCGGTCCCTGCCTATCTGCCTATCTTCTCTGCCCGGCTGAGGACATTCAGACCCCGCACTCCGCCCCTTCTGGTCGATCTGGTGCGGCAGACAGTCGGCCAATGCCGCCGCAGAGCCGTCACTCGTCAGCATCAGCTGCTCCGTCACAGATGACGTCACAGATGACGGTCACAGATGACGGTCACAGATGAGGTCACAGATGACGTCACAGATGACGGTCACAGATGACGGTCACAGATGACGGTCACAGATGACGGTCACAGATGACGGTCACAGATGACGGTCACAGATGACGGTCACAGATGACGGTCACAGATGACGGTCACAGATGACGGTCACAGATGACGGTCACAGATGACGGTCACAGATGACGGTCACAGATGACGGTCACAGATGACGGTCACAGATGACGGTCACAGATGACCGTCACAGATGACGGTCACAGATGACCGTCACAGATGACGGTCACAGATGACCGTCACAGATGACGTCACATATGACGGTCACAGATGACGGTCACGGATCACCTGCGTCCGGAGGATGTTCAGGAGCTGTTCGGGAGTTCGGGAGATGGTCGGGAGTTCTCGTTCGCACCCCACGGGAACCACGGCGAACCATGGAACCACGGGAACCATGGTCATGACGGAGAGCCATGAGCCATGGTTCGACCGATGAGCCATGACGGTGCGGTGATTGGTTCATTACCTGTCCGTTGTGAGGAAGCCACATAACCACCACTTGATTGGTTACCTACCGGCGAGGCATTGCAGCGACGGAGCTGTTGTTTCGTCACATTTTACGCTCTGCGCAATATACGCCGCGATTCACGTCAGAAAGTGTGACAGTTAAATTGGGCAGCACGCGTTCAACGCCAGGCTGTCGATGCGTCATCTCTCGCGATGACGGGTCTGGCGGTATGACGTTGTCAATGGAGTTTGTGTGACCTATGACGTCGGTTTGATGTTGACCAGACAGATCGGATTGCCGGCAGCTTTGTGGGTTTCGTTTTCTTTCATCCTCGTTGCTGGTGCCAGGCATCGTTGACTGCGGCCTTGGAGCTATTTAGGCTCCGTGATTCTGCGTGAGAAAGCAGCGTTGCCTTACTGATTAATGAAAGACAGTGGGCAATTTTAACTTAGTCGCCACTCAACGCCAGGGAGGAAGCCTCAACGATGTGCGGCATGCGACAAGCTGCCCTCCCCAGCAGGCTATCTTTGCGCCAGCTAGGTATGCAAACACACATATTTGTAAACATGCACCTTCACACATGTTTGAGGACACGTGAGGACACGTGTGTTTGAGGTTGTGGACACACTTGGCTTGGACAACTTTCTCTGCCGTCGAGAGCTCGCTTCCTGTGGTAGCGATGCTCGCTTGGCGCAGCTCTGCTCTTTTGTTAATATATTATATATCACCCGGATTAGCATACGTAGCTGTCCCCGGTGTTAATTCGGTCTGCGGCAGTCAGCTGACGGTTGCTAGCTAGGCCTCTGCTCTGTGCCAGCTCGGTGACCCGTGGTTGCCCCGCCGCCGCTGCTGCTATCGGTCTGGTCCGCCTGCTGTCGAGACCGGCGGATTCCGCGCGGTGTCCGCCACCCCCGCCGGCCCCACCGGACCCGTCGGACCGCCGCGCCGGCCGCAGCGCCGCACGTACGCACCATGAAGGTCGCGTCTGGAGACTTTAATTGAACGTGACGTCATCCCGGGCAGGAGAGCTGCCCCGCCTCCGCTCCCGCCGCCGCCCCCGCCGCCCACTACTTCCCGCCCACGCCCCGCACCCACCCGCTCCCGCCTCCGCACCCACCCAGCCTCGGGGACTCGTACCACCCACACGATTTCGCAGCTCGGCTCGGCCCGGCGCCCGGCGTGCCGCCGCGTGCCGCCGCGGCCGTGCGGCGGCAAAGCGCTGCCAAACCAGGTCGACACAGGTGACGCTGTCGCCGAGACGACGCCTCTTTTTGCGGCAGACTGCAAAAACGTGAGACGCATGATCGGTACGACTGTGCGGAGCAGATACCTGGCGACGAGGCCGAGGCAGCCGGGCCTCTCGCGGAACGTGCCCACTGCCGAGAGTGTAGGCCTGGTGTGGGTCTGGTGTGGGTCTGGTGTAGGCCTGGTGTAGGTCGGTGTCGGCCTGGTGTTGGCCTGGTGTTGGCCTGGTGTGGGTCTGGTGTGGGTCTGGTGTGGGTCTGGTGTGGGTCTGGTGTTGGTCTGGTGTGGGTCTGGTGTAGGTCTGGTGTGGGTCTGGTGTGGGTCTGGCGTGGGCCTGGTGTAGGGCTGGTGTCGGCCTGGTGTGGGTCTGGTGTAGGCCTGGTGTAGGTCGGTGTCGGCCTGGTGTTGGCCTGGTGTTGGCCTGGTGTGGGTCTGGTGTAGGTCTGGTGTGGGTCTGGTGTGGGTCTGGTGTTGGTCTGGTGTGGGTCTGGTGTAGGTCTGGTGTGGGTCTGGTGTGGGTCTGGCGTGGGCCTGGTGTAGGTCTGGTGTCGGCCTGGTGTGGGTCTGGTGTAGGCCTGGTGTAGGTCGGTGTCGGCCTGGTGTTGGCCTGGTGTTGGCCTGGTGTGGGTCTGGTGTAGGTCTGGTGTGGGTCTGGTGTGGGTCTGGTGTTGGTCTGGTGTGGGTCTGGTGTAGGTCTGGTGTGGGTCTGGTGTGGGTCTGGCGTGGGCCTGGTGTAGGTCTGGTGTCGGCCTGGTGTGGGTCTGGTGTAGGCCTGGTGTAGGTCGGTGTCGGCCTGGTGTTGGCCTGGTGTTGGCCTGGTGTGGGTCTGGTTTGGCCTGGTGTGGGTCTGGTGTAGGCCTGGTGTAGACCTGGTGTGGGTCTGGTTTGGCCTGGTGTGGGTCTGGTGTAGGCCTGGTGTAGGCCTGGTGTAGGTCTGGTGTGGGTCTGGTGTAGACCTGGTGTAGGCCTGGTGTAGGCCTGGTGTGGGTCTGGTGTAGACCTGGTGTAGGCCTGGTGTAGGCCTGGTGTGGGTCTGGTTTGGCCTAGTGTGGGCCTGGTGTGGGTCTGGTGTGGGTCTGGTGTGGGTCTGGTGTGGGTCTGGTGTGGGTCTGGTGTAGGCCTGGTGTAGACCTGGTGTGGGTCTGGTGTAGGCCTGGTGTAGACCTGGTGTGGGTCTGGTGTAGGCCTGGTGTAGGCCTGGTGTAGGCCTGGTGTAGGTCTGGTGTGGGTCTGGTGTAGGCCTGGTGTCGGCCTGGTGTCGGCCTGGTGACGGCCTGGTGTAGGCGCCGGTATTCCTCAGTTCCTCGGACGAGGGAACAGCAGTGGGAATGCATAATGCATGCTGGAGACCGCAGGAACTGTGGGAGAGAGGCTGATCGCCATTGCCTCTGTCCGATGTATTCCGCGCCGATCCGCTATCATCAGCAATGGGAGAGCGGTCGGCAGAGCCGCAGATGTGAGCAGAGCGGAGCGGACACGTTTGCAGTGTGCACGTGCAGGAGCTGCCCTGCACGTGCACACCGACCGACCGTTCCGACCGACAGCCGCGAGCTGCTCGGAAGGATCACACGGATCCGGCGCGTGCGCTTCCACTCCTGACACTATCCGCGCGTCGGCACGCTCATGTGCTTCCCGAGACGACTCTGAGGCGGAAAGTGATGGCTAACAATAGCACCGCTCCCACTTCCTAGCATGCAATACTCCACATTTCCGCATCATCATGTACCACATGCTCTTCCGTCACCCGTCCGCCGGACCTGACCCGGAAGTGTCACCCTTCCGCCGGAACTGACCCGGAAGTGGCGACTGTCCGCGGAGGGCGGCGGGTCCAGCCGCACTCACAGCCTCCGAACAGGCCGCCTTTGAAGCTGGAGTCCAGCTGGAGTTCGGACCGCTTCGGAGTGGTGTGACTTTGCACAGAATCTGACCACAAAAACGATTGGCGGACGCGCCCGGCCGTACTCTGGGTCACGTGACCTGACCGCGGGGGGGGGGGGGGGGATATCGAGGCGGGGATTCGAGTAACGTCCACAAAACAGCCGAGGCGCGCCACGATGTCGCAAATGCGTCACGATTGTCGGCGGCTCACAGTTTATGGTTGCTGCAGCGTGAGAAGGGACGCTGCAGCGGTCCCGAGTCCCCGAGGCTGGGTGGGCGCGGAGGCTGAGACACGACAGCTCTTCGCTGAGCGGAGCTGAGACACGACAGCTCCTCGCTGAGCGGAGCTGAGACACGACAGCTCTTCGCTGAGCGGAGCTGAGGAACGACAGCTCTTCGCTGAGCGGAGCTGAGCGGAGCTGAGCGGAGCTGAGCGGAGCTGAGCGGAGCTGAGCGGAGCTGAGCCGACTGCTGGCTCTCGCCGACTCTGACCGCCTGTGGGGTTTTCTGGCTGCCAATATCCGACGTTGCCTGTCCAGATCCAAGACCACGCTCCAGTCATGGTCCGTCACGGTTCATGACGTCACGATCCAGCTACACTGAAGCGATACAGAGCAGAGGCACGAGTGCCCCATATCGCTCTACCGCGGCGCGGCGCCAAGTTCCGAGTGCGATGGGTCGGAACGGTGGCCGACCTGAACCCGTGGCTAAGGTTCAGGTCGGCCACCGTTCAGGTCGGTCACGTTCAGGTCGGTCACGGTGTGTGATCTAACCCCTCAGACAGGGACAGGCAGCGAGAGGTCGGGAGGGGTCGGACAGAGGTCAGACAGAGGTCAGACAGAGGTCAGACAGAGGTCAGGCAGGAGTCAGCGGCAGTCGGTCGCTGTTTTGTCGCCGCGGTGGCTGATCCGTCAGTGTGGTGCTGCAGTCGGGTGCTGGGGTGAACTGATCGGGTGCCGGGGTTAACTGCCGACTCGTGAGCCGGCCATGGGGAGGAATAGAGGCAGACGGCCTCCTGGCCGGTGAGGAACGGCGCCGAACCCGCCGGGCGGCTGCGGCGGGTCGGGACCTCGCGAGGGGCGTCTTCATACAGCACTGCCGGCGGACTTCCGTGTAGCCTTACACCGGGTAAGAATTGTCACGACGACCGTTTTTAGTACACCGAACTCAGACAGTTTCAGTGCAGCTATCATAGTATCTTCACTGGGTTTTTGGCAATATCTTCCTGCAAGGTGAAAAGGGACTGTTTAACTATTCCCTGTGATTGTTGCTAAAGGGTCAGCTTTGGCAGTCTGACGCCTATTTCATTTAGCTATTAGACATATCTTAGAGCACCGGTGCAGAATGATTGCACTATCTCTGGATGTCAGTGTTTGGCTCTGGGGGCTCCCGGGACATCATGGCGCTCCATAGGTCAGATGGCAGCCTGATAGGAACCTTGGGAGTCTCCCGGGACATCATGGTGCTCCATAGGTCAGCTGGCAGCCTGAGAGCCTTGGGAGTCTCCCGGGACATCATGGCGCTCCATAGGTCAGCTGGCAGCCTGATAGGAGCCTTGGAGTCTCCCGGGACATCATGGTGCTCCATAGGTCAGATGGCAGCCTGTAGGAGCCTTGGGAGTCTCCCGGGACATCATGGTGCTCCATAGGTCAGATGGCAGCCTGATAGGAACCTTGGTAGTCTCCCGGGACATCATGGCGCTCCATAGGTCAGATGGCAGCCTGTAGGAGCCTTGGGAGTCTCCCGGGACATCATGGTGCTCCATAGGTCAGCTGGCAGCCTGATAGGAACCTTGGGAGTCTCCCGGGACATCATGGCGCTCCATAGGTCAGCTGGCAGCCTGATAGGAACCTTGGGAGTCTCCCGGGACATCATGGTGCTCCATAGGTCAGCTGGCAGCCTGTAGGAGCCTTGGGAGTCTCCCGGGACATCATGGTGCTCCATAGGTCAGATGGCAGCCTGTAGGAGCCTTGGGAGTCTCCCGGGACATCATGGCGCTCCATAGGTCAGCTGGCAGCCTGTAGGAGCCTTGGGAGTCTCCCGGGACATCATGGCGCTCCATAGGTCAGCTGGCAGCCTGATAGGAACCTTGGGAGTCTCCCGGGACATCATGGCGCTCCATAGGTCAGCTGGCAGCCTGTAGGAGCCTTGGGAGTCTCCCGGGACATCATGGTGCTCCATAGGTCAGCTGGCAGCCTGATAGGAACCTTGGGAGTCTCCGTTGCAGACCCGTTAGGATAAACACCGCCGAGTAATACGCCACTCTGTTGTGGCCGCACACGAGAGTGCAATTAGCGCAGAACAAGCAGCTGCGTAGTTTTTGCGCCGCTCAAGGTCGAGTGAAAGACTTTGCAGCAGCTTGTTATTTCGTTACAGCAATGTGTTTTTAGACCACGATAGAGCGGAGGTATCTTCTCTAAAGTGACGTATCAATAAACAATTAACACCGACGAAAACGTGGCTAGCCGAATGAGTGGCGGCGGATGCTTTTTTCTCGGACTATCCGATTTCCCTTTAAAAATAAATGTGCGAAACAGAAGAGAAAAAGTAGAAAGGTACAATTAAAAGAACGTGTGTATATGTGACATAAATAAGTACGAGCATTCTATCTGAATCGCATTGTATTGTGCTCCATTCGCGTGCAGCTTATCGTAACGCTTGCACATAGCCATGGGTGTGACGAGTGATAAAGTAGATAACAAACCTGGGCTGTGGAGTTGCTTTGTTTTCCTGCGATCCGATGACATTCTTGACAGCATACACCAGCGCAATTTTGGCGTTTTTATTCAGAACATGACGACAAATGTCTACATCCTCAGTTTCCGCTGTATTTTCCCGGATGACGTGATCACCTCGCCGGTCATCAGCTCACTGACGGTGACCTATATCATGCCCGTGCCCATTGTCCGAGGTGACGTACGACCGATGCCGCAGTCTATCACTGGTCGGAGTTCCCAGCTGACCTGCCCGACTGACCTGACCCGGCTGACCTGGAATTGCTCCGCCCCGGGGCCGTCCTTGACCTGACTAACCGTGCTGGGATTTTGGCCGGACCAGACAGCACAGGGTCAGACACAGACAGACAGATAGATCGTGACTGGACGGACTGCACTGTGCAGTATTGTGCAATGGGTGCGGGTCGGTCGGCCGTGTGGTGCCCACCGTCTTCACAGGGACCACCCTGCTCCGAACCGGGGACAGTGCAGTGTATGGAACGGCTCAGTCAGGCTCATCTGGACCCATTCATTCCAACAATCAGGCACGCAATCATGGTCCGTGGAGGACGAGTGGACGTGTAAGGGTCGAAGTTTCTCTTGCTTGGATGGCGACAATTGTATTTCTATGGTATGGTCACTTCTGACTTGAGCTTGAGCCAAGGAGCCTGTCAAGTCCAATCGCCAGTATCGCGGAGTTACCCACAACTTTAAATGAAGACCATTATCGGGACCAGTGGAGCTCTGTCGGTCGGGCTGGGTCGAAACTGTGATCGGGTGACCCAGTCTAGTTCGCACGGCTCGCATTGGACGCTCGGCCTTGCCCCGAATGCGGCCCAGCCTGCGCCGTGTTTATCCCGCGCGGCTTCTGTGTGCGACTGGGCCTGTTTACGTGATACCGACCGGCGTTTCGTCCGGTGCCGGCGCTCCTGGCACTGACAATGACACCCCACCACTGCTCCCACCACTGGCACGCTGAGGTTCCGCCTTGCCGGAGCCAAAGAGGTGGTCGGTACGCCAGCTGACTCATTCTTGTCAGTTGGCATGCATTTATCTGTGATGTGTGGAATCCACACCTGTGCGTCCGTGCGCCGTCAGTTGGTGAGTCGGTCGGTCGGTCGGTCGGTCGGTCTGCCTCGGTCCCCGCTCCTGGATCTCCTCATGACTCCTTGTCGCGACGGGCTCCACCGAAAGACAAAACAAACACGCAGGCAAACAAACAGAGTGGTGCACATCAGCGCATGGCCGGCTGCTGCGTGCCGCGCCATGCCGCTATTTACGGCGTGACGGGCGCCTGTTATCCCCTCCCTCCCCTCCCCTCCCCTCCCCTCCCCTCCCCTCCCCTCCCCTCCCCTCCCCTCCCCTCCCCTCCCTCGCCTCTCCTGGTGCGCGGTGCGGGAGCGGGTTTACGCCGGGATCGGCTGCCGCTGCACTCTGGGGGCCAGGCGGGGCTGCGGCGGGGGCTGCGCCGACTGCGGTGGTGGTGCACTAATTGCCGTCATCGCTTGTCACGGTCCAGCCTCGGCAGCGACTGAGGTCGGGACGGGGGAGAGTAACAGGGTAACGGGGTACCGGGGTAACGGGGTTTAACAGGGTTACGGTCCCGGCCACCGCGCTGTGCCCGACTGATGGTTCGTTTTGCAGCGCAAACAGACGGAGAGGTGAAATAATGGCTGGTTATTCAAACAGACGGAGCGGAGCGGTGAAACAATAGCTGGTCATTACAGGTAAACAGGTGAAAACACGCAGTTTTCTGACTCGCAAACATGTTTGGATCAGTACACGTTCTTAATGTTAGTAAACCCCAGAATGTAAGCCAAAACAATCGTTCGGAAAGCATCCCACAGTTAATGACAAAGTTGCTTTTGGTTCGTGTTAGAAACGAGAAAGGGCGATGAGCAGGCCTGCGATTTACAGACCATCCAGTAGGTACCTATTATCCGTACCGAAGATGCCATGATGATAGGTATGACTCATCAGCTCAACATCCCTCCGCCTGTTTGGCCTGACCAGGTGCGAAAGTGAAAGTGTAAAAAGCCGTGATTTTATCTCACCCACACAACACGCGAGAACACAAAACATCCGCGTTTTCTTGTCAGACCCAAAGTGGCGCTCGGCCGCGGTCGTGCTCCGTTGGAGCCCTGAACCACCGCTCTCGGCCACCAGCTGTGGTCGCCGTGATCGCGCGGTCACCACCACCACCACCAGCGGCGGCGGCGGCGGCGGCGGCGGCTCTCCCACACCAACGCAGCCTCAGATCACCAGCTGTAGTGCAGTGTATCCGCCGTCCGCAGAGCCGACCTGGTGACGTCATTGGTCCTTCGGTGACGTCACTGGTCTATCGGTGACTTCACGGCGCGGTGGAGGGGCACAACACAGCCGGACGTGATGCGAGCCCGTTGTGTAAACTGGCCTGTGCGGAGTTGGAGAAACGAGGACCGAGAGGAAATAGACCTCACGCTGGTCCCGTTAGCGTCCGCTGACTCGAGAGGAGAGACCGTTCGCATGGTCTGGCCAGGATTCGCCAGGATTCGCCAGGATTCGCCAGGATTCGCCAGGATTCGCCAGGATTCGCCAGGATTCGCCAGGATTCGCCAGGATTCGCCAGGATTCACCAGGATTCTCCAGGATTCGCCAGGATTCGCCAGGATTCGCCAGGATTCGCCAGGATTCGCCAGGATTCGCCAGGATTCTGTCCGTATTGAAGTGACCTTTTGTTTTGTGCGAAACATGGTGCAGCTGGTGTTTTGGCATGTTAGGTGCCCAACGCTCAGAAATCGTTTCACAATTCAAAGTTATCATCATAAGCTCATCATATACATAAAAAGAGGATCAAGAAGAGGGTCAAAACATTGGAAGACCGTATTCATGCATTGTTTATGGTATGGGGTTGCAAGCTCATGCAGGCTCGTCCCCTGCTCTCGGTGGTCCTTCCCCTGGTGTCGGTGAGGCCGTGTCTGGGCCGGTGTCGGTGGCGGCCGACACGGGTGACGGAGCGGGGCACGTGCCAGCCGGACACCCACCTCACGTCGGTGATCCGTCACCGAGACGGTCACCGGGTGATCCGTCACCGAGACGGTCACCGCGTGATCCGTCACCAAGACGGTCACCGGGCAGCGCGGGCAGGGGTCAGCGGAGACCGGCCCCGGAGGTGACGGAACAGACGACACGGGTGACAGGCGTGTGACACTGGCACGGGTTAAACGACACACCCAAGACGGTGTCGGTCGTGTGAGGTTTCGGGCAGTGTGTCAACTGAGGTGGTTAGGGAGGTAGGTGTCCGGTTGATCGTTCCTATGTTAATATTCGTTACGTTGGAGTGGGAGCGCTCGCATTAGCCGTGTAGCCAGGTTTGAACGGAAGCCAAGCCTGGGAGTTAGTGTCATCCTATCTTCCGGTGACACGAACGAAGCCGTTTAGATGTTTGTGGCGACACTGAAGTGCAGCTCGAGTTCAGGGTGTGGTGTGATCACCCCGTCCTGGGACTCGCCTGGTCTCCAGTGAGATCACGTTGAATTCCTGCGCGGTATCTCGGCATAATCCCTATTACAGCTGTCAGGATTTACGCGAGTGCCGTGAGCCTCCTTCAATGGGATTGACCGGCAGCGGCGCAGGGATAACGATGATATCTGTCCCACACAAAGTCAAAGTCAGAGTCAGCAACACAATATTAATGACACACACACACACACACACACACACATCTCCGTGACGGTTCCTGGTGGCTTGAAGATAGCCTCTCCGTAGCTGTCTTATCAGATTCGGATGCTATGCGACACGCCCGCCGTCTGGGTATGGATCCTATAACGAGGGCTCAGCACCAGTTCAGCCTCAGCACCTGGTGTCAACTAGCTGCTGTGACTGGCAGTACAGGACCGCTGACGGTCCGTGGGCTCCTCCGCCGGCGGAGTGTCACCAGGGCCCCTCTACCTGCGGGTTGTCGTTATGGCCCTCTGCCGGTGAGGGTCACCAGGGCCTCCCTACCTGCGGGTCGTCGCCAGGCCGCCCGGAGCTCGGCCGTGGCAGCGGGGCGCCCCGGCCGGTCACGCGCTGCCCCCCCCCCCCCCCCAACCCGTAAACACGGACCAAAGACGGAGCCTGTGCAGCTACTTACCGGCCGCCGGCCGCGACATATTCATGTATGCGTCACTGGCGGGGTGATGGAGCCAGGTCAGTGAGCTGCGGACGGGACGCAGCCCCCCCCCCCCCCCCCCCCGGCTCGGTGGCCGTTCGGCCCCCGCCGTGATTGCGCCAGGTGTAAGCTGCGACGGACAGGCCTCGGCTCCCATGTTACCAGCCGCGAGCGGCGTCCATGAGTCGCCTCTGACATTGACATGTTGTTGTCAGTGTGGAGTGTGTTCACCCGTATGGCGTATCCATGCAGCTGCTGAGATGTGGTGCCTCAATATTTCAGTTTAAATGCATGCTTTGGTTGCCAAGGCGCTGTTGCCACCCATGCATCAGGTGCAATAATATATGTAAATGGATGAATCGGATGTCCCGTGCTGTTTTGAAGGGCGAAGGCATACATGCCGCGTGACAGCCTCCTATACAGGGTTGTATTTAGCATTGGAAAGTAAATAATTTGCATGACGTAGTGAATGGCAGCACAACTTTGTCAAGCATTGTGCAAACAGACGATTTATTTATTCGCTGCTATCGCTGCTCGAAAGTGCCTACCTATACACTATCGTGGACGGTGACGACCAGCCACCTATAACACCGGACATTCCATTTTGAAACGGCAACGATAGGAAACTGCAAAAGGATGCGTGTTACGTATTTACATTTTTAGCAAAGGGGAGTTTTAAGCGCCATGAAATGTTCAAATAAGCTTGATCAATTATATTTATCTTACAATTATATTATACGCTTAGCAATAATATTTACCAAAATCGGGTCGCTGCCTTCTGTGATACCTAAATAATTTTGTTTACTCCACAAACAGACATTTGAGACAACATTTTCATTAAGAGCCTCCTCAATTCAGTTTTATGTTGTTGAGACATGTTAGTCGTATATCGATTTCAGAGTCGCGATAACATGACTCAGAACGAGGAAGTGAACGGTAGAGTGTCGGAGGAAGTGACGTTAATGATGCAGATGATGTTTTAGGTCCTGACACTCCTCGTAAAGCAGCCAACCGCTGACGCTGGTCGATACTTCGCTGCGGGTGCCCGTCAGCCACCGGCAGAATATCTCACACAGCAGCGAAGTGATGATTTCATCGGTGTTCTCAATCTTATCCGTCTAGCAGCGAAAATAAAAAAAGCTATTGAATGAAGCCGTGCACTGTTTTCAGTGGCACGGAGATATAGCATTGCGGTATACTCCGCAGCGGAGACTTCCTGGCATGATTTTGAGTGAGCTGACATTTATTCTGGATATGCAAAATTACAACACCGTCTATGTCGCACTTAATTTTGTATTATCAAGGGTAAGGTAACTAAATGTCAGTGGGCCTTTTCCGAACAAGACTTCCCTGGTTGCCCCTTCAGTTCGAACTCCCTCGTCATTGTATTATGTCATTGTAGAGAACAAAGTGACTAATTGCTAGATGAAGTAATTGACGATTAACGTCGGCGTCTTTGACGAACTATGCAAAGCACGACCCGTAGCGACTAATCACATTCCGCAGAAAGAGCCTCGTCAAACGGTGCAATCTATCGAGAAATGTCCCATGGGTTTTCCCTGATGCAGTTTATGCCAATACTGTTGCCCTGCGGCGATACCAAAGCACGAACGCTTGCTATTTACTTAGCAAGTGTGGAAGGTCAACATTCCCACCATATGCGATTAATGGCGTTGAACTGCGTCAGTTTTGGCGACATGCAGATCCAACTGCGTTTCTCTCGTGCACATTCAGATCCAAGCTAAATACTCGAGACACCCCCCCCCCCCCCCCCCCCCGTGTGTGGTCTGTGTCCTCTGCGATAAAACGGCTGCACGACAGGCGACGCATCTGGAGCGCACCCCTCCCCTCCCACCCCAGGCCACCCCACCCCCGCGGCTGTCGGCCCGTCTGAACTGTCGACACACCGGAACATCGCACGTCGGTCAGGACGCAGCCCCGCCGCCAGACGGACGACACATCGGTCTTCCCCTGCGCTGATGACCGGACGCTGCAGGGTTACGGTCTATACGGACCGATACGAGACGGTTGATCATCGGAACCTCGCTATTTGTCAGCTTCGGGCTGGTCTTTCTTAATTGCTTGGCGCTTAACTCGATGCTTATTGTGGTGTTGTCTTCTATTGAAATAAGTACGTTTCTCAGGGTGTTAAGTACGCAAAGTAGGCTACGCCCTGCTGCGTTCAGATGTTTGACAATTTAGTTTGGCACCGTAGCTGTAAACAGCAGATGAGTTGTCTCACTGAGGACAGGTGACAAAATATGCCAGCTAATCAAATGACAACACATCTCTGTGCCAAGTTAAACCCTGAGGTGACCCATTACACACTACACCCGTCTCCCTCTCCCTCCAGTACCCAGCAATAAACCACCCGGCGGGATAAAGCCGGCGGGATAGGCAGTGTCTAGTCATCTGGCAGCAGTACCATGAATGCTGTCAGGCCCACTCACAGACGCTGTCCGCCGTGCACCTGTCATCTGGCAGCAGCAGTGAGATACCGGTCGGCAAGTGTAGCCTGAGGTGCCGTGAGGTGCCGGGAAGTGGCGTGAGGTGCCGTGAGGTGCCGTGAGGTGCCCTGATGTGCCGTGAGGTGCCGTAAGGTGCCGTAAGGTGCCGTGAGGTGCCCTGATGTGCCCTGATGTGCCGTGAGGTGCCGTGAGGTGCCCTGAGGTGCTGTGAAGTGCCCTGGAATGTCGTGAGGTGCCGTGAGGTGCCCTGAGGTACCCTGAGGTGCCGTGATGTGCCCTGAGGCTGCCCTGAGGTTGCCCTGAGGTTGCCCTGCGGTTGCCCTGCGGTGCCGTGAGGTGCCGTGAGGTGCCGTGAAGTGCCGTGAGGTGCCGTGAGGTGCCGTGAGGTGCCGTGAGGTGCCCTGAGGTGCCCTGAGGTGCCCTGAGGTGCCCTGAGGTGCCCTGAGGTGCCCTGAGGTGCCGTGAGGTGCCGTGAGGTGCCGTGAAGTGCCGGCCTGCAGACGGTGTGCGGTGGCGCGCGGAGGGCTTTATTAAAATACGGCTGGCGGCGGCGGCGGCGGCGGCTGTGCCGTGCTGTTGTTGGTCCCGGGCCAGGCCGGCTATTATAGTCGCCAGCCGCCCGCCATGCCGTCACCGCCGCGCCGACCGGCCCTCCGGTCTGGCAACACCAACCCGCCATCTAGCAACACCAACCCGTGCTCTCTATATTTAGTGTCTGTGTGCGCGGTGCCACCTGTCAATATGACAAAAACGTATTTTCCTGTGCTGCATACAGCAGGGCAGGACGGCGCTCTGTCGACGCTCAACGCTTGCAACAATCGTGCGAGATGCTGATGTAAGGATCACCCTCACGGGCTCGTAGAAATTGCGTTCCTCGCCAGGACATGTCGACCGTTCGCAGTGGGGCGTCGCTCGGTCTGAGCCGGACCGGCGGTCTGCGGTTGGCCGGGTTTACTTTATAGCGGCGTATACCGCTATGTCGCCGACAGGCTGATGCACAGGAGAGGCGGGGGGCGGGGCGGGGGAAGTACCGGCCCGGTGACGGACACCCTGTTTACCGTCCATACACGCCGCTCGCTCGGTGGGGGCTGATTCAGAGGGCCCCAGAACCAACCAGAGCGGCGACGGCGCGAGTTGGTGCTGTAGGCAGACGGGAGACCTGGACCCACTGGAACGACGCAACGCCGGGATTTAATGATACCACCCGGCGCGAAGTTTAATTCAATTCCAGCCAGTCCCTACGTAAATCACTTTATTAAAAGACTTCAATGAATACCTTGATATCGATTAACTTTCTAGATGCGATAGGTATCACGCATGCCTTTCTTCCCATGAGAGGTGCACAGCACTGGTGCATGATATGATACGTCCTGTTAAAAACGGCAAAAACAGTCACCCGCAAAGGAGTGTAATTAATGGAGAGAGATGCGATCAGCATCCAGGACATTATCATCAGACAAGATGCATGACTGCTGTGCTCGGGGAGGAAACGCAAGACGCTAAACTTAGCACGGTTCGCGGTGATGTATACCAGATAGGGATGTTCGGTTGCCATGGAAACATTTAGCTCATCTGCTCCGAGTGCAAAGAGCGCACGTTCATCACTGAATATTGCTTGATATTCATGTCAGCTTCAGCTTGTCATCAATCCTCGAGTATTCAATTCAACGAATGTACTATTGGTTCCAAAATAAGCGTCCCGCTGGGTTAGACGACAGTCTAGTGAATACCTGCATTCTCGCCATTCCTGGTCGGTCTGGGAGGCAAGACTGTCCGACACACTCTGGTGCGCGGCGGGACAGCCTATACAGCTTGGCTACACTGACGCTACACTCTGCCTGTATAGGCTGTTCCGCGCAGCATTGTTGTGCACCGTACAGCCTAACCTTTCAGGCGGTTCAAAACAGCAGGTATTCACTACAAATTAACTGCTGTGCCGGCTAACCCAGCGGGACTCTTATTTTGGAACCAATAGTACTAACAGACAACCGAATGTTTCTATGCCAGATAGGTATTCCTGCACATTCAGTATCATACTATGCGTACAAATTGCTAAGCACGTGGGTTGTTATGAATCATGTAATTCGTACCAGAAACGTTTATCTTCCTTTCATATTTTGGTTTTGGGTACATACTACATTATATAAGTGGTCCCCCATTGCGTTCAACTCGTTCCTCCGCGTTCTTTAAATCCATCTCGCCTTCTTAAGCACTCTGTAACGTATACATAAATAAACGGGCAGGTATCCGTCCAAAGCCGCACCCACTTCCAGGGAAATACTTACCATACCTGTGTGCCAGCTCCTTGAGATGCCGAGCTGTGCAACTGATTGTCCCCGAGCCAACGACGAGGCCCGCTCTGGAACCGAGCTGATCTGCGCATTTGGCAACTGCAACTCCGCTCTGGAACGAATCCGAATGGTGTATTTGGACACGGCTGTTGTTGCGTTCAGTCTGAACACTCTGCAGTGCTGCGCAAAGAGCGGCGCTGATGATCCGTGCCAGACCGAGAAGCGGTCCGTTACAGACCGAGAAGCGGTCCTCTGTGTCTGAATGTGGCACCGGTTAACCATCCTCGACACTCAGTCACGCACTCATGGGCGCCATATATTCACAGCAGTTGAGGCGTCCTTAAACCCCCAAACACCATCACCACTAACACTATGTTGCGTCCAAGTGACATGCTGCCGCTCACCACACCCGTGACTCCCTACTCTAGTATCTAGCTTTGACCCGACTCGTGCTGTGCCCCTCAGGAGGCGCGCCGCAGCCGCAGGAGGACCCGGTCTACCCGGAGGAGCTGGCCATCTACCCGGTGGACGCGCAGATGGTCTCCAGTCCGGAGTCGCTGGTGGTGCTGGAGGGGGACAACATCACCCTGCCCTGTCACTGGGAGGGCGAGCACGGTGAGTACCGAGCAGCCAACAGCAACTACTGACCAAAACGGAATGATCGGGCAGCGACCACTCCGGCATTTTCCCGTTTTGTGTTTGAGTTTACGTGGAATTTAGAAGAGCGGTGGATGCCTAATTTTAGCGAGTCTGTAATGTTCGTCCGGCATCGGCGGAGGAATGGGGACGTGCACGGTGCACTGTTGCGGGGCTGATATCGGATGCCGGCCCTGGATCGGCCCGGGATGGGGCCGGCAGTGGTGTTTGGGTTTCTGGAGTCTGACGTCAGCGGCGGACCAGTGTTTATCTGTGGCGGGGCCCGCCGATGCTTCAGTCGCGACTCTCCGGTCCGAGGGCCGCATGGCTCTTCCATAGCCGCTGAGTTATTGTTTTCATACACGCCACTTGAGATCGCTTACCATTCAAATGTAGCCGCCAATTGGGCACTGGAGGCACGCTTGCGATTTTCACCTGTCAGGCGTGCTTCAAGCCGCTGCCACCATCCGTCTTGTATACACGGCGCACAGCGGGGAAGTGTTGATCCCACGCGGTGTAATGGGTGCGGATCCCCCGCCGTGGCGGCTGTTGTTTTGGATTCCCGATGCACGGCATTTCGTGCCCAAGTGGACCAAACACTGAGTCCTGAGTCCTAAGGCAAAGCTTTACAATTTCAACATGCCGAGTCAACGACACGAAGTCAAAATGACTTGTTTTGTCAAATTACTGATTGTCAGTTTGGCTTCGTGCACCAAACGCCCACACGCTTGAAGTGTATGCTCTCAGCACCTCTTTTCGTTATGTATGTCCACGCCAGTCGCCGTTCCCGCATTCAGTCGTCTGCATGGTCCTCCGCAGCCGGCGACATCATCATCCTGTGGAAGAAGCGGCCGAACATAATCCTGTTCACGGGCCCGCTGAAGATGACAGAGGACGAGCGGATCCGGCTGGGGCCCAACAACGAGCTGATGGTGTCCGCAATCAAGGCCGACGACGACGGCATCTACGTCTGCACCGTGGCCGTGAAGCCAGACCCGCTGGAGCTGCAGCATACAGTCATTGTGGAGTGTGAGTACCGAGTACAGTACTGTCCGCCACTAAACCTGACCCGCTGGGGCTGCAGCATTCAGCCACTGTGGAGTGTGAGTACCGAGTACAGTACTGTCCGCCACTAAACCTGACCCGCTGGGGCTGCAGCATACAGTCAATGTGGAGTGTGAGTACCGAGTGCAGTACTGTCCGCCACTAAACCTGACCCGCTGGGGCTGCAGTATACAGTTACTGTGGAGTGTGAGTACCGAGTACAGTACTGTCCGCCACTAAACCTGACCCGCTGGGGCTGCAGCATATAGTCACTGTGGAGTGTGAGTACCGAGTACAGTACTGTCCGCCACTAAACCTGACCCGCTGGAGCTGCAGCATACAGTTACTGTGGAGTGTGAGTACCGAGTACAGTACTGTCCGCCACTAAACTTGACCCGCTGGGGCTGCAGCATAGTCACTGTGGAGTGTGAGTACCGAGTACAGTACTGTCCGCCACTAAACCTGACCCGCTGGAGCTGTAGCATACAGTTACTATGGAGTGTGAGTACCGAGTACAGTACTGTCCGCCACTAAACCTGACCCGCTGGAGCTGCAGCATACAGTTACTGTGGAGTGTGAGTACCGAGTACAGTACTGTCCGCCACTAAACCTGACCCGCTGGAGCTGCAGCATACAGTTACTGTGGAGTGTGAGTACCGAGTATAGTACTGTCCGCCACTCAACCTGACCCGCTGGAGCTGCAGCATACAGTTACTGTGGAGTGTGAGTACCGAGTATAGTACTGTCCGCCACTAAACCTGACCCGCTGGGGCTGCAGCATTCAGTCACTGTGGAGTGCGAATACCGAGTACGCTACAGATCGAGTAAAAAACACATCCGCTGTCACCTAACTTCAATCTAACCCGCCTGGGTGAGTCGAGGCGTATCGGGATTATTGCGGATGGGTGCTTTTCACTTGAGTTGCAGCTCGGGCTGACAGCTTCCGACGTTAAATGACACGCTGTTGAAAGCTGCAAGTTTTTATTTACGGGACTGCAACTGCAATTGACAACCGTTACACAAAGTGCACTCAATTTAGCCATGAACACAGTTGCACGCAGTTATATTGCTGAGTACGTCTCCCCGACTGTCTGACCTCTGACCTCTGGATAGGGATTCTGCTATGTATCTGTATTCTAGAGACTTGTCATGCCTCGTAACCTTTGACCACCTGCAAGCGATTGTCACGTGCCTCGTGTGACGAGCCGTTGCTCCCGGTTCCCAGGGGCGGCGAGGCTGCGCCCGCTGGACTCGGACCACTATCAGCTCCGCGAGGGGGAGATGTTTGAGCTGACCTGCGGGGCCGACGGCAACCCCGAGCCGGTCGTCACCTGGTCCAAACTGGTGAGTGTGGCGGACCGGAGCCGTCACCGAGGAGCCATGTCCGGGTGTTACGGCATTTGACTCTCAAATGAATGGCGTTGTACCCGTGCACTGTCCGGCGCTGGATGAAAACAGCTCGCCTCAGTGTGTATCACTGATGAATAATGGCACGGGCTTGTGTTTGCTCCGACAACAGTCGCCGGGACAGTTACTGAGGCTGCGCGGCGCACGAGCCAGAGCGGTGCTGTCATGTCACGTGGTGGGGCTCAGTTGGTCACGTGGCGCCTTGGCACGTGCACCGCGCAGCCACGTCGGACTCATTCGCACGCGGCTCACGTCTGCACTCAATGTCCAGCTCAGCCAACCATGGACTGTTTTCATAAGTCAAAATTAGGCACTGGCCCATGACGTTAAACAATCATATATGTTTAACGCCGAGTAAGTGTCACTTGTTGAAAGTTATTTGAGTCGAAATGGCCGAAACTTCCGAAAAGACACTCATTCGATGTTAGCGTTTTTTTTTTTTCGTTTGCCAAATCTGAGTTCCCAAATATGAGCCAAAAAATCTGAGTTCACAGGTCTGTAGGCTTATCAGTTGTGCTTTGTGAAACAGATCATGAGGTAGCCATTAGCTGCTTTGCATTTCGTCCAACGTCTAGTGACCAGTTGTCCATGACCTAATGCAAACATGGCTGTATTTGTATGTGTCTTTGATTGACTAGGGATGTGTCTGCTGCAATACTGCATGCAATGTTGCATTGTAGCCAGCGACCGGCATTCCTGCAACATACCATCCCGTCACATACCGTACCGTCCCGTACCGTCCCGTACCGTCCCGTACCGTCCCGTACCGTCCCGTACCGTCCCGTACCGTACCGTCCCGTACCGTACCGTACCGTACCGTACCGTACCGTACCGTACCGTACCGTACCGTACCGTACTGTACCGTCCCGTCCCGTCCCGTCCCGTCCCGTCCCGTCCCGTCCCGTCCCGTCCCGTCCCGTCCCGTACCGTCATACATTATGTACCGCTGAGCTGATACCCTTACACGGCTCCCATTAGTAAACAATTCAGCGCAAAGCCCGAACAATTGTCTCCGCACGAGTGAATTATATTACAAAAATGGAAACCATGCATGTCCATTGTCCAATGCCAATGTATCGCGCTTGACTACCAAGTTAGTTGTGTTCAATCTAAGTAGTACGGATGTTAGTTTCCATTGCGAAGCAAGGCTAAAACATTCACTCCGTCGGAACGGAAGCGTTCGTATGGGAACGTTTGTCGTACCTATTCGTTTTCCAGGTTTGAGACATCTATATGTTTTCTTTCCAGCTACAAACTTCTAAAAGAAATTGCTCATCTCCGTGCGAGATCCTGCGGGTCGCGCCCAGTTTCACAATCTAATTCAGGTCACAGTTAATGCGTCACCAGTCTAGCACCACTACGGAAACTGCGAAACGAAGCCGATTTCACGGGACGGAAATATAACGTAAACACCCGCGATGACGTCACTGCACACTGGGGTCGGCGCCGGCAGTGGCCTGCTACTGGCGTCACCACTGTCACCGCCGCCCCGTGACGCGTCCACCGAGTCTGCACGTGCGCCGCGCGGGTCTGGCAGCCCGTCCCGTCCCGTCCCGTCCCGTCCCGTCCCGTCCCGTCCCGTCCCGTCCCGTCCCGTCCCGTCCGTCCCGTCCCGTCCCGTCCCGTCCCGTCCCGTCCCGTCCCGTCCCGTCCCGTCCCGTCCCGTCCGTCCCGTCCGTCCCGTCCCGTCCCGTCCCGTCCCGTCCCGTCCCGTCCCGTCCCGTCCCGTCCCGTCCCGTCCCGTCCGTCCCGTCCCGTCCCGTCCCGTCCCGTCCCGTCCCGTCCCGTCCGTCCGTCCCGTCCGTCCGTCCCGTCCGTCCCGTCCGTCCCGTCCGTCCCGTCCGTCCCGTCCGTCCCGTCCGTCCCGTCCGTCCCGTCCGTCCCGTCCGTCCCGTCCGTCCCGTCCGTCCCGTCCGTCCCGTCCGTCCCGTCCCGTCCCGTCCCGTCCCGTCCCGTCCCGTCCCGTCTCGTCTCGTCTCGTCTCGTCTCGTCTCGTCTCGTCTCGTCTCGTCTCGTCCCGTCTCGTCCCGTCCCGTCCCGTCCCCGTCTCGTCTCGTCTCGCCCCGTCTCGTCCCGTCCCGTCCCGTCCCGTCCCGTCCCGTCCCGTCCCGTCCCGTCCCGTCCCGTCCCGTCCCGTCCCGTCCCGTCCCGTCCCGTCCCGTCCCGTCCCGTCCCGTCCCGTCCCGTCCCGTCCCGTCCCGTCCCGTCCCGTCCCGTCCCGTCCCGTCCGTCCCGTCCGTCCCGTCCGTCCCGTCCGTCCCGTCCGTCCCGTCCGTCCCGTCCGTCCCGTCCGTCCCGTCCGTCCCGTCCGTCCCGTCCGTCCCGTCCCGTCCCGTCCCGTCCCGTCCCGTCCCGTCCCGTCCCGTCTCGTCTCGTCTCGTCCCGTCTCGTCCCGTCCCGTCCCGTCCCGTCCCCGTCTCGTCCCGTCTCGTCCCGTCTCGTCCCGTCCCGTCCCGTCCCGTCCCGTCCCGTCCCGTCCCGTCCCGTCCCGTCCGTCCCGTCCGTCCCGTCCCGTCCCGTCCCGTCCCGTCCCGTCCCGTCTCGTCTCGTCTCGTCTCGTCCCGTCCCGTCCCGTCTCGTCCCGTCCCGTCCCGTCCCCGTCTCGTCTCGTCTCGTCTCGTCTCGTCCCGTCCCGTCCCGTCCCGTCCCGTCCCGTCCCGTCCCGTCCCGTCCCGTCCCGTCCCGTCCCGTCCCGTCTCGCTAACCCAGACCGCCGGCCCGCTCGCTCTCACCGTGTTGTCCGCCGCCGCCTTATCTGTGGATGTCTGTATGTGTATGTATGTATGTGTTTTGACCTGTTTGCAGCCGGCTGCCGATGCCGAGGGTCCGTACGTTGATAACGGGGAGTTAGTAGAGACGACGAGTATGCCAGAGGTACGCGCTCACATTTTTCTCGCTTCTTCGACTTTTGTACGGTATGGACTCTATAGTCTATACATAATACATATAATATAGATGGCATACTGGCAGACTACCAATGGCATGCAGCATCATGGCAGACCGGTGAAAAGCTGGTTTTATCGGCCTGGTTATTTTGTTTAGGTTATTTTGTTTAGAGAGATATAGTGGCTACTGTGCAAATGCAACTAATTGTCGTAATTTCACCGGGAACTATCACCGCATGGTGTCGGTCGCTCCTTTTAATGCCAGTTTATTGTTTCACGTATTACATTGCTGAAGATCATGATCGTTTCGTTACGCTGTTTTAATTACAAGTCATATTGAATTATTTATCAAATTGCATATATTGATATATTCGACAAATCGAATAGTTTTTTATTGGTTCACTTACTCTTCAATATATTCCAAACTGATTTCTTTCGTAATTAAAACTTGCCCTATCTGCCCTGAACCGGCCTGACCTGACCTCTGATGTCGGCGACAGGGGGACGACATGGTGTTCCTGCCGGAGAGTCCCTACAAGAAGGTGGCCCTCACGCTGGACCCGGTCGAGCCGCGCCACACTGGCACCTACACCTGCACGGCGCAGAACCACATCGGAGATCCGGACGTACTCACCGCCAAAGTGGAGGTCATCCGTGAGTATATCGTTGCCCAGGTCCAGCAGTGATGTCCCATATCTTTCTTACGGAGATGAGTCTTAGCACCGTCTCACGGTTCAGTATCGCGACTCTAAAGGCACCGACTGCGTTCCACCAGGGGGTCGGGCGTGGCGACACTCGCCCCCGTCGTCCAGCGTCCCTCGGTCGTGGGGACATCCGGCTGTCTGTGTGTCTGTCGTCATCCCTACCCTTCTGCATGTTCAGCGACAGCAGGAGGCGGGGCGGCCGATCGTCGCCTCCCCGCCTCCCCGCCTCCCCGCCTCCCCGCCTCCCCGCCTTCGGTGGCGGTATGTCAGTGTGTCACCCCAGACCCGGCCTGGGGCGGTGACGAGCATCAGCGGCTGCGCCCTGTCGGCCGGCGCTGACCGGCGCTCCCGGGTCCCGGCACCTGTCACACGGTCAAATGTCAGGTCACGGTGTCAGGTCACGGTGTCAGGTCACGGTGTCAGGCCACGGTGTCACGTGAGCTGTGACAGAACTCAGCAGGCAGCGGGACAGCGCGGTATTGTTCGGCGACCCCGAGGCGAGAGGCCTTGGATAACCATGAAAACGTATCTTTTGTGTGTTGATATTTGAGTGCCTTCCATCGCCTTTGAACGAAGACTGTTCAGTGTTCAGGCTATTTCTCGACACGTTTAAATTGTGTGCAAAACATTTATTCTTCCCATGATGTAGCTGTAGGTACCTCTTACTTTGGGTTTTCACGGAAAAGGGTGATTTCTTCAAAACACGATAACTGTTCTAAGGTAGATGGATGCGATTGAACCAGTAACCCAGATCCCGCTGTTCCGGGTCTCCGTTGACCAGGCACGTAGCCAGGATTTTGATCAGGGGAGGGGCACGTCGGTGGTAGAAACAAATTTCGCTCCTCAGACATATGTTGTTAACCGGGGGGGGGGGGGGGCGAGGTAGGGGGGGGGGGGGGGTCGTCAGAGAATCGCATTCTATCCAGTGTACTTTTTTTTGCTCAGGGGGGGGGGGGGGGGGGGGGCATAGCCCTCGTGCCCCCCCCCCCCTGGCTATGCCCCTGCCGTTCACTCAATGCCGTCCTGCCCACTGGAGCGACGCTGCCCCTCCGTGTCAGCGACAGAGGGCCGCTGACTGCCGAGCCGTGCCCGCCGTGTCTCACCATCGCTCCTCGCGCATCACCACACGTCGCCAGGGGACGCGGCCGGCTGCCGAACTGCGCCGTGCAGCACGTGCCACGAGCTGCAGAGCTGCCCACCTGGCCGCCTGTAGCCGGAGGGACGAGTCAGTCACCCAGCGCCCCGGGCTCCGTCCGAGCGCCGCCGACCGGTGACGGTCCGCGCCTGTGAGGATACTGCACCGCCCGACTCTCACAGGCCCCCCCCGCTCCTCTCATCTCCTCTGCTCTCCTCTCATCTCCTCGGCTCTCCCTCCCTGAGAGCGAGTCATGGTCGGCCACCTCTCCGTCCTCTGCTGGCGCTGCGGCGTGCCGCCGCGTGCGCCGAGTACGCCACTGCCGCACCACGGCACGCCGCAACCGCGCCACGGCACGCAGAGCGGCGCGCTCCGACCGCGCGGCGGCGGGGCGGGGCGGGGACGGGGCGCGGTGAGGGCCGGCTGTGACGAATTGGCCGTCAGAGGTGAGCGTCCGGTGCAGCTGGCGTGCCGGAGAGTGTTCGCGGGACCCGGCGCCTGTCACACGGTCAAATGTCAGGTCACGGTGTCAGGTCACGGTGTCAGGTCACGGTGTCGCAAGGACGTCTCTGAGAGACAGGAGGTCGGAGCAGAGGAAGAATCAATGGTCGACTGGGTCCGTTTCGGCGGTCAGCGGCAGAACTGCCCTGTGGATCCTGTGATTGCCAGGCCGGTCATGCCATGACCAATGAACACCCATGAGTGGAGAAAAAGAGACAGCTGAAGCGGCGTCTGGACGTGCCGTGATATGTTGGATGTGGACTCCCTGCATGGACTCCCCTGTGGACTCCCCTGATGTGGATGTGGATGTGGACTCCCCTGTTGTATGTGGACTTCCTGCAGTGCCTACGTCGCACAGGATCTCACGCTCGTATTCACTATACAGACGCGTCAATAACCGCGCTATTCGTGATATATTATAACCTGCAGATGACGAATGTTTGGCATGCTAATTGTTGGCCATAGCATTGTTGTGAGTCATCACGGTACAAACATATTTGGTCACCAGGTGCAAGTTAGAGAAGTTCACGTTATCTGGTAAGTATTATCCGACTATAGAATGGGGCGCCGTCAGATTGAAAAATAGCCAATATCCACTTATCCCACGCAAGTGAAAATAATTATTTGAGCAGTAAATCTTAGTGAACGTGATTTATTTTGACAACACCTGGATACATATCTTGCGGGGACGATGTCATGTATTCTTCGCCGTTGCGTTGGTGGAAGGAATGATACAATAATGACACCATCATACATACACCAGTCATCACAACGGATGAAGGAGTGGTCAGTGGTCGCTGAACGGCCACGTCGTCTTTTCAATGTCGTCTTCGGCGTCCCGCTGCCATTGACTTGTTATCAGGGCTGCCGTCAAGTTAGATCATGAACAAGTTCCTGTCATTCTCCTATAATTTCACGCTGAGGTTTCGTTTCCTGCGCGGCGTTGGGCGTGGGTGGGAGTTAGTTCCTGGCCCCGGGTTCAGAGGAAACCATCTGAGAAACGCGTCCTCCCACGCTGCCTGATCCGCTGCTGTATATGCCTTGTTCTGTTTACTCTGCGGCACTGGGAGGGGGGAGAGAGGGACAGGTTCCGGGGTCCGGGTAGGAAGGAAACCGTTCAAAGGAGACGCCCTCCCACGCAGGGGCGGATCCAGGATTTTCAGGGGGGCGGCAGGGCATAGGGAGCATTTGTTCTGGGGAACAGGGGCGCAATTTTTTCCGGGGAACAGGGGCGCATTTGTTTTCCGGGAAAATGGGGCGCCGTTTCTTCAAACATGCACAGGGGCGGATCTAGGATTTAGGATCTAGGAGGGGCACCCTCATTGGCCGAAGGGGCACCGTAACTGGCCGATGAGGCGTCGTCACTGGCCGCAAGAGTGCCGTCACTGACCGGAGGAGTGCCATCACTGGCCAGATGGGCGCCGTCACCAGCCGAAGTGGCACTGCCACTGGCTAGAGGGGCGCCGTCATTAGCCGGAGGGGCGCCAACACTGGCCAGATGGGCGCCGTCATTAAATGGAGGGGCGCCGTCACCGAACAGCGTGGCGCTGTCACTGGCTGGAGGGGCGCAGTCACTGGCCGGAGGGTCGCCGTCATTTGCCGGTGGGGTGCCGCCACTGGGCGGAGGGGCGCCGTCACTGGCCGGAGGGGCGCCGTCATTGGCTGGAGGGGTGCAGTCACTGGCCGGAGGGGCGCCGTCATTTGCCGGTGGGGCGTCGTCACTGGCCGGAGGGGCGCCGTCTATGACAGGGGGTTCCGTCACTGGCCGCAAAAGCACCGTCACTGGCCGGAGAGGCGTCCTCACTGGCCAGAGGGGCGCCGTCACCTGGCCATAGGACGGCACATGGCTAGGTAGCGGCATCTGACCTGAGGGCGGTGTCCCGCCAGAACGCGGTACGTGACTTGAGGGCGGCACCTGGCTTGCGAGCGGCACCTGGCTTGAAGGTGGCACCTCCTGACCAGGGGGCGGCATCTGGCCTGAGGGCGGCTCCTGGTGTGAGTGCAGCAAATGGCAGATATCAAACCCCGTAAGCATGTCTATTTCCGAGTTCGGCGCGGAAATTGGTCCGCGCTTACGAGGCCCTTCCGCAACTTCGGCGCCGGGGGGGGGGGGGGGGGGGGGCGGCGGCCGCCCCCGCCGCCCCCTGTATCCGTCCCTGCTCCCACGCTGCCCTATCTGATATTGTCTTAGCTTCCTCCAACTCCGTCACTGCGTGGTAGTATGACTACATCGTGCTGGGGTTGACGCTATCTGACACTGGGCGACACCGCGACCGGACGCCACTCCCGGACGTACCTCCCACGGCCTCGCCGGCAGGTTCCGCCCGCGCCCTCCGCCTCCCCCGCTGACCATGAGGTCAGCCGGGAGGTCCCGGGAGGTTGCCGCGCCCCGGGTGCTCCGCCTGATGTCAGCCCGGACGGAGCTGACTGCTGCTCGCTCACCGCTGATACACCGCGGCCCGTCAGCGGTCAGCGGCGGTCAGCGGTACGCCGCCTCACCCCCGGTCACGTCACGCGACGCCGTGCTGACTGGAGCACGCCGCCGCCGCCGCCGCCCCCGCCCCCGCCCCCGCCCCCGCCCCCGCCCCCGCCCCCGCTCCCGCCCCCGCCCCGCCCCCGCCCCCGCCGCCGCCGCCGCTGCCGCCCCCGCGCGGTCGGACGGGAGCTGAGGCCGTCCCTGGGGGATACATATCGGAGGCCGCGGAACTCTGATGTATCGGTGCTGTGAAAACTCTGATGTGATGAACTCTGATAACTCTGATGTATCGGTGCTGTGAAAACTCTGATGTGATGAACTCTGATAACTCTGATGTATCGGTGCTGTGAAAACTCTGATGTGATGAACTCTGATAACTCTGATGTATCGGTGCTGTGAAAACTCTGATGTGATGAACTCTGATAACTCTGATGTATCGGTGCTGTGAAAACTCTGATGTGATGAACTCTGATAACTCTGATGTATCGGTGCTGTGAAAACTCTGATGTGATGAACTCTGATAACTCTGATGTATCGGTGATGTGAAAACTCTGATGTGATGAACTCTGATAACTCTGATGTATCGGTGCTGTGAAAACTCTGATGTGATGAACTCTGATAACTCTGATGTATCGGTGCTGTGAAAACTCTGATGTGATGAACTCTGATAACTCTGATGTATCGGTGATGTGTGTCACTATACACGAGTCAGTGACGTCACTCGGCCGGCCGCTGACAGCAGCGCTGCTCCCCGGCCGGCGAACAGCGGCCAAACAAGTATTGATGGGACGAGCTGACCCGACGTACGCCGGCTGCACCGTTTGCAGGAGAGCCGGAGCCGCCTTCGAGATCTGGAGAGCGCTGCCGTTTCTGCACGGGATCTGAGCTCGGTGCCGGCTCCCTTTTCAGAAACGGTTACAAGCGGTTACAATAGTGAGCGGTTCGGTCACTTTCCGTCAGTCTCTCGTGTTGGGATGTCGTGCTACTTCATCTCTCGTGTTCGGAGGTCGTGTCACGTCATCTCTCGTGTCGGGAGGTCGTGCCACTTCATCTCTCGTGTTCGGAGGTCGTGTCACGTCATCCCTCGTGTTGGGATGTCGTGCCACTTCATCTCTCGTGTTGGGAGGTCGTGCCACTTCATCTCTCGTGTTCGGAGGTCGTGTCACGTCATCTCAGGTGTCGGAATATCGTGCCACTTCATCTCTCGTGTTGGGAGGTCGTGTCACGTCATCTCAGGTGTCGGGAGGTCGTGCCACTTCATCTCTCGTGTTCGGAGGTCGTGTCACGTCATCTCAGGTGTCGGGAGGTCGTGCCACTTCATCTCTCGTGTTGGGAGGTCGTGCCACTTCATCTCTCGTGTTGGGAGGTCGTGCCACTTCATCTCAGGTGTCGGAATATCGTGTCACGTGCCGGGAGGTCGTGCCACTTCATCTCTCGTGTTGGGAGGTCGTGTTACGTCATCTCACGTGTTGGGATGTCGTGCCACTCCATCTCACGTGTTGGGAGGTCGTGTCACGTCATCTCAGGTGTCGGAATATCGTGTCGCGTGCCGGGAGGTCGTGCCACTTCATCTCTCGTGTTGGGAGGTCGTGTTACGTCATCTCACGTGTTGGGAGGTCGTGCCACTTCATCTCTCGTGTCGGGAGGTCGTGCCACTTCATCTCACGTGTTGGGATGTCATGCCACTTCATCTCACGTGTTGGGAGGTCGTGTCACGTCATATCACGTGTCGGGAGGTCGTTGCGGTACAGTGCAGCCGTGAGTGCCGCTCCGGTGACCCGCCATTGGTATTCCTTGGACGGTGGTCCGCGGCCTCGGGTGCTGTATCAAATGACATACCTCCTCGCCACGTGTCAGATTATGTCACGTGTCACGTGTCAGGTCAGGTTGTGTTACGTGTCAGGTCTGGTCGAGGCGAGGGAAATGGACCGGGAACGGATCAAAAGAGAGCCGGCGCGCGCGTCTCCGGCTGATGAGGATCGGCCACTGCGCCGGGTCCGATTGGCATGGGGCTCACGTTCCCGTGGGTTGTAACGATAGCTGTCCAATGCCCATCCAGTGTCCTCGGACCGGAACGGTATTCACAATTAAATGAGTAGTTGATGAGCAGGCGAACATCGCCAATTGAACTGGAAAAATAAAAGTCGGTTTCAGAAGAATCGTTTACTGCTGCGACTGATTGGAAATTTCCCGTTTTTCATGATTAATTCATTGACTGACGCATATTTCGTTACATAAATTCCGTCACAACTCTGTCTCAGCTCTCTCAGACTCAGAATGTCCGCCAGACAGCGTTTGCTGGTAGATGGACGGGTCATTGCACGAGCCAGAGTGCGATCAGGGAACTCAACAACATCCCGATCCAACGCGTCGGTTAAAAATGCGTCATTATCGAGCATCGTGAGCGGCATTTGCCGAAAGGATGGCTTTGTCGCAGTGTTCGTCACGGGCCCACCAACCCCCAGCCCGGCCCGACCCGGATCCATGAACACCAAGGCCAGGCCCGGACCAGGCCCGTTCAAATGAATAAATTTGAGGCCCAGGCCAGGTCCGGCACGTTCGATTAAGCATGTAATTAGTTTCACAAAATTTGCAATAATTATCATAGCATATCTACTTGTATACTATACATGTGAAACAATGAACCAACTATAGGCTACCCCCCCCCCCCTCCCCACCACCACCACCACCAAAAAACACAGCCACAGCAACAGGATGTGTTGCTGTGGAAGTGAACTGCTGGTTAAAATATGTGTAAGCTCTGCCCTGAGGTTGCACGCATTACTTCAACATTCTCAGCCCAGGTCCGTCCAGACCCCGGTGATTTCCTTAAAGTTGAGGCCCGGCCCATGGCCCATAGGGCCAACCTGGCCCGTGACGATATCTGCTTTGTCGTTCAATCCCTTTGTAGTAATGGCTGTTAATATTAAGATTCGTGAACAAATATATTATTTTATTTTCAGATTTGGCGCACAAAGTTTGCCCCAGAATAAGTATCATTTTAGTTTGTGGAAGCCTGATCTATTTTTTTCTTTACCGTTTTGATAGAGTTACATGACACAAAATACTTTCTCATAACTCCTAGTGACGTAAAAATGTGGGCCGACACCGCTCCTCCAGTTATCTCCTCCGGCGCCGTACCAGCCCCGTCAGCGTCCTTGAGTGAAGTCTGGAGATCGCGGGTGGACGTTTCCGGTGTCAGCTTCACTCGACATCACCTTCACCCCCCCCCCCCCCCGACCGCGACGGCGGCTCCCTTGAACTGATGTGCGGGGCCGGGACCGGTGGGGGACATCAGTGGGAGGCTTGTCGGTCGGAAATGGATCGGAACGGGGGCTGGTGTGCCGTGGGAAGAGAGGAGGGCACCGCAGGCCGAGTGGCGGCCCATCTGGTCAGCACTCAGCACTCAGCAGACATGGCGGGTGACTAACCGGGCCGGAAACATCGCCCCGCATCTGTCGACTGGGCTGTGATGCTGTGTACAATGCTGGTGCAATAATGCTGTCCACTTGCACCACAGCACGGAAAACAATAATACTGTTCCATTTGTGAAATAAATAGACGGGCCGACGGCGAGTACAGCTGACGCAAGCCGATTTGAACATTTGACCTTCAAGTGGTTGGGACAGTTTTTCAGCACAGCTTGAACGGTAACAGGCTTCCGCAGTTTATTGTTGTATGGCAATCAATCATCGCATAGGTATGCTTACAAAGACGCAGTTTGTATTGCACAACTCCAATGCTCAGATATATTAGGGATAGCGCTGCTCCCGCTTCCTCCTCAAAACACACTGACTGATTTGACGCTGACCTCTGCTGACCTGTGCAGACCTGTGCTGACCTCTGCTGACCTCTGCCAGTGGCGGATCTACGGTTGGGCAAAATGGGCAATTGCCCCCCCCCCCCCAAAAAAAAAACGCCTGAAATCGGCACAAAATTGACACATTTCCTGATATAGAAGACAATCTAAGCAACTTTTACTGAGGAAAGTTATCTTTAAATCAGCTATCAATTCATAAGCAATCGAAATCCGATGAGTTTTCAGAATTGTGTGATACCTTTTGGAATTTTGCCCCCCAAACCATCCGTTCTGGATCCGCCAATGACCTCTGCTGACCTGTACTGACCCGTACTGACATCTGTTGACCTTTGCTGACATGTGCTGTTCTAGCTGCTGACATGTGCTGTTCTAGCTGCTGACCTGTGCTGACCTGTGCTGACCACAGCTGACCTGTGCTAATCTCTTCTATAACCGGTGCTGCCGTCTGTCCTCAGACGCGCCTCACATCGCGCTGGACGAGGACGTGGTGCGCTCCGCTCACGGTATGACGGCGGAGGTCGGCTGCAAGGTGTTCGCCAACCCTCGGGCGGAGGTGAGTAATTCATCCACCAGTAATTCACCACCAATCCCGGTCAGCGGCAGCGACGCCAGACTGCGGCTGCTGGCATCAGCGTACGTAACGTGCCAAGTATAGAAACGCGAAGTGCATGGATCGTGGTTATGTACCGGTACCGCTTAAAATCAGAATAACTTCGATTCATCTGAAGCATGCTATTGTGCCTTACGCTACCAGCAGTAGAGTGGTCGAGACATGCAGCGCCATCTATAACAACAATACTTCCTGTTTCGTCCGCCAGGTTATCTGGCAGCGGAACGGTCACGATCTTCCCGTGAACTCGCGCTACGAGACGACTGTGTCGAGTCGGTATTTCTCGCTGAAGATCCGTGACGTGAAGGACGAGGACCTCGGCAACTACACGTGCAGAGCCAAGAATGAGCTCGGCCAGAACGAGCACCATATCACCCTGACAGGTGCGAGGCAGATTCGAAATTGTCTTTACTAGCATCTCGTTTCGGTTGAAATAAGGCGACTTTTTATGTATTATTTAGTTTAAGTCGACGACTCAGTACTCGTACATTATAGTAGTGGAGTCAAATGTAAACTATTACTGTATATTGAGGTTCGTCCATGGAGCAGGAAAAGGTGACCTAAACTAGTTATGGTGACAGTTTACGTTTCAATTTTCTCAAAAGCTATAAGCTTAAAGAGAAATAATGACCTTTTCCCACACAAATGGAGCTATTACATGAAATCGACAGACGAGACCAAAATATATTGTAAATTCATCACATTTTGCATAAAACTTTCCTACCGAAAGATATTTCAAGTTAAAGTTGATAAGCGTTATTAGGGAATAATTGTATTTAATTATTAAATTTAGATCACATCATTTTCATACCATAACGGTACCCCAGAAATTGTTGCTAACAAAATCAAAAGGTCATTTTTTATACATAAAATAAGTGAGTTTTGATAAAATAAGTTTTTTTAAAATAAAATAATAAAATAGTTTCTATAAAATAAGTTTATTAACTATTAGGTATATTACTTTGCGTGAGCAAAAATATATCGGAAAATCACCGAGAGTAATGCGGATACAGGACCCGGGCGAGTCGTAACTTGCCTTAGTTGTATTCACCACAGCTAGGCGCGTCTGAATATCTCCCAGCTGCTATAGTCTAGTCTATACCCGTGCTTCTCTGCACTCGGCAGGCATGCCGGGCCCGGTGGAGCTGCATCTGGGCCAGCCGCAGAAGGTGGAGGGCGGCCAGCAGAGCAGCACCGTCACCTGGGAGTTCATCAGCTACTCCACCGTGGAGGAGACGTCCGTCACACTGCAGCCGCTCGCCCCGGTACGGCGCCGGCTCAGAGAGCGGCGATCGTGGCGTAAATCGTCTAGCCAGTGTCTAAATGGCACTGGCAGTGTCGACCCGGTACGGCGCCGGCTCAGAGAGCGGCGATCGTGGCGTAAATCGTCTAGCCAGTGTCTAAATGGCACTGGCAGTGTCGACCCGGTACGGCGCCGGCTCAGAGAGCGGCGATCGTGGCGCGACTCGTGGAAAACGGCTGCCGAAAATTGTGCTCACGGTTGATTTCGTGACGGCAGCGTCTACAGTTTGCTGTTGCTTTATTCTCATGAGTTTCCTGTGATAATCTTTTGGAGAGCATTAGTTCGTTTGATTAAGTATCTGAATGGTGATTATATTTAACCGGATGACATGTGCATTGTACACTGTTTTACATTTGAGCTGGTGACTCAACCCAATCAAGCGATCGACGAGCCACATGACTTTAGCTCTACTAAACACCGACTTCATTGAATGGCCGTGGTATCGGACAACAAAGGCATTGTTTTTGGCGATCGTGTTTCACGCGACTTGGACGAGTCGACTTGGACCAGCACTTCCGTGTGCCGTCTTTCTGTGTCAGGACACACCGTCATACCGGATCAACCCAGCCCCGCTATGACCAGGCTCTGTTCTGCACCTGCTGAGTCTCTCACTGTCTCAGCAGTATCAGCGATTCACCTCTGTCTCACCTCTCGCTGAAGACATTCAGCCTCGCTGCCCCTGACCGTGCCCCCTGTGCCCCCTCCCCTTGCAGGCGGGCGCCCCCGAGGTCACTCGGGTGCCGACCGTGACGTCGCGCTCTGTGGCCAAGAAGGGCCAGCAGCAGCTCTCCCCGCTGCAGGAGAACACCACTTACATGGTACAGGTGGCCGCCAGGAACCAGTACGGCTGGACGCCGCCCGCCGACGTGTTCTTCAGCATCACCGGCGGACAGCTGGCCGTCACTCAGGGTCAGTACTGGGTCACTCAGGGTCAGTACTGGGTCACTCAGGGCCAGTACTGGGTCACTCAGGGTCAGTACTGGGTCACTCAGGGTCAGTACTGGGTCACGCAGGGTCAGCACTGGGTCACTCAGGGTCAGTACTGGGTCACTCAGGGTCAGTACTGGGTCACTCAGGGTCAGTACTGGGTCACTCAGGGTCAGTACTGGGTCACTCAGGGTCAGTACTGGGCCACTCAGGGTCAGTACTGGGTCACTCAGGGCCAGTACTGGTTCACTCAGGGCCAGTACTGGGTCCCGCAGGGTCAGTATTGGGTCACGCAGGGTCAGTACTGGGTCACTCAGGGTCAGTACTGGGTCACTCAGGGTCAGTACTGGGCCACTCAGGGTCAGTACTGGGTCACTCAGGGTCAGTACTGGACCACTCAGGGTCAGTACTGGGTCACTCAGGGCCAGTACTGGGTCACTCAGGGGCAGTTCAGGGTCACGCAGGGTCAGTACTGGGTCACTCAGGGTCAGTACTGGGTCACTCAGGGTCAGTACTGGGTCACTCAGGGTCAGTACTGGGTCACTCAGGGCCAGTACTGGGTCACTCAGGGGCAGTTCAGGGTCACGCAGGGTCAGTACAGGTCGCTGAGTGTCATTTTGGGGTCAGTACGCCTTTGATAAATGCATTTCCGAAGTCGCTTCAAACTGCTATCAGCGCCTCTGATGACTGACGTTGTCACTAAAGCTTCTGCCACCTGTGTCAACAGCGCCACCCCAGCTGGCGGAGTCCAAGACAAACGGCGGTGAGGCCACACCTCGGCTAAAGCTCACCCCAATCCTCCTCATCGCGATATTGTCGAGTTTTTTCTAGTGATTACCTATGAGGTGAGTCTCGAGCCAGCTCGGAACCATCGGCTTGATCTGTCGCGGTGCCCCATGTTGCCGATTTCTTATTTGGATGTTTTTGTTGCAGTTCCGTATTTTGAACCAACTTTCCCTGTGTGGTATTGTTGCAGTTGCTTTTTTACTGGCCGTTTTCCTGTTGCAGTTGTTTGTATTCATACTAATAATCGTCAGATTGTGCTCACAGTTAAGTTTTCGATGGAACATGTACCTGTGACTAACTTTGACGGTTTGATAAAAATGGTCGCTGCCAAAGCACAACACAAACCAAGCAGCTCGGACATCCCACACGGTGCATGGCCGTACATCACGTTCTTGTTCACATAAACACGCATGCACCTACAAATTTCGCTTCTAAAATCCATTTTGTCAGTTCAGCTAAGCGTCACCACTAGAGACAAAGACGTTACAGTTTACAACATTAGTTTACATGATTCAGTCAGCCAGAATGCACCCCGGCTTCATTCACCGCACAGAAAACATCACAAAAACACCATATTGCCCTGCTTATTAACTCGGAATAACCCGTGTTTTTTTTCTTCAGAATCAGAATCCTGCGCACTGCTTTGATTAGGTGAGTCACAGTTTTGCCCACTAACCAATGTACACACATTCCGTTAGAGTAGCTATGCACGCATTAGTTAGCCAAAAGTAAAAGGCGGACTTTAGTAGTCAAGACCGTGTGATCTCAGTCTCTCAGCCTTTAACGAAACTTGTATTCAAACATTTGTTATTGCCGTCCTTAAGCTTCCACATAAAACCGCACCAGTCGGTCTGTAAAACAATATTACTTTGGAACACCGAAAGTCAGCAATGGTTCTTTGCCGACAACCTGTCGAACCCACACGCGTTCATTGCGCTTCTGCTGTTCCCGATTCGATCTCGCCCTGACTCCCATGTCTTGCCCCCAGGTCGGAAAGAGACTCCTGTGCCACGTCAGCGCTCACGTCCTCTTCAGCGAGGAGATGGGCGGACGTGACGCACCCTTCTGAGGACGGCGTCACCGTGACGTCACTGTGACGTGACGCCGCCCGTCTCGGAGCGCGGCGCTGTCGGGGAGCGGACCCGCGACGGACGGCACAGGGCGACTCCGCCTGCGCCCCACTGCCAGCCCGTCCAGCCTGTCCAGCCCTGTCCGGTCCTCAGCCAGCTGTCGTTACCAGGCAACCAGCTGCCGTTGCCAGGCAACCAGCTGCCGTTGCCAGGCAACCAGCTGCCGTTACTAGGCAACCAGCTGCCGTTGCCAGGCAACCAGCTACCGTTGTCAGGCAACCAGCTACCGTTGCCAGGCAACCAGCTACCGTTGCCAGGCAACCAGCTACCGTTGCCAGGCAACCAGCTACCGTTGCCAGGCAACCAGCTGTCGTTGCCAGGCAACCAGCTGCCGTTGCCAGGCAACCAGCTACCGTTGTCAGGCAACCAGCTGCCGTTACTAGGCAACCAGCTGTCGTTACTAGGCAACCAGCTGTCGTTACTAGGCAACCAGCTGTCGTCAGACAGCCCGCTGCCGTTGTCAGGCAATCGGCTGTGTTGCCTGGCAACCACCACTCGTTGCCAAGCAGCAGGCTGAGGTGCGATCTGTCGCCGCGGCGGCTCTCTTGCGACCACATAGGTGACAGAACACTGAGAAACACATACACACACGATACCGGTGAACTGTGATGTTTTATATTGTTGAGCGGTGTGTCATGTGCGACTATGGAAGCTAGTGCATTTGTGCAGTGTGGTCGGCGTCTGGCGTGCGATACTTGATGGCGAATGCTTGGTTCAGATGTAGCTCAGTTAGCGTCGGAATGATAGTGCCCGCAACTTCTGCGGGTTGCGTGTGATGAATGTTTATCGGAGCTGGGTTCATGTCATTGTCACGTCCACATGTTAGTTTTCTCATACCTGAACACATATATGCTGTACTGATTTGAGGTCGAGACTGCCAACGCCATAAACAGAGATTGGAAGAGAGTTTGGTTGTGATTGTTTAACATAGCAAGCTTGAGTGCATGGGACGAGACGTGAAATGCTGTACAACGAACATGTAGCTTTTCGATGGAGTGAGTGAAACATCGAAGGTATCGAAGTCGCGCCATCATGATAGAGACAAACAATAAATACATTTCGTTCATGAATGCTACAAAGAACCAACCTGATATATAGGAAAGATGAAATTATTCGCCATAACAATTTAGTACTGGAGCAAGATGACCTGTTATGACAAGTTATGTCCGATTCCTACATCAATTTTTAGTTATTAGAGATCAGTACCTATCCAAGGAAACCGTGACGTAAAAACTTGCACCCCAACACTCCAGCATTCCGACGGCGAAGTAGAATGTCATAACGCCGAACGAATAGACATTCTGTTGGCGCAGCCAACACTTTATTCATTTTACAACGAAATTAGCACAGAGAGAAAAAAAAAACACCGGCCCAGCTCGCCGTCACAAAGCGCCGCGCCTCGACGTCCACCATTTGCGCCGAGGTCCGTTCGAGGCGAGCTCTGCGCGAGGTCTGTCCGGCTCGCCGCCGCTGTCGGCCCTCCCGCGGCCCCACGAGGCCACCACACCACTGTCCACCGCCGCCACTGTGTGGCGTGTACCGCGCCTCACTTGAACACCACCGTGTCCAGCATCGCGCCCAGACACTGCACGATGTTGGACGTCATCAGCGTGCCGACCTTCTCCTCCAGGTGCCGCTTCGGGTCCATCTTGCCGACGTTCTTGATGGCCAGCTGCTCGGGCGTCATCGACTCTCGTCCTCGAGAGACTTCTGGTAGCTGACGGCCAGCCCCAGCATCTGCTTCACCGTCTTCTCGTTGACGTCGCAGTGCTGGCGGTAGTCCTGCAACTGCAGCCCGTCCATCCACGTCTCCTTGTTGAGGTTCATCAGCATGCGCTGTTCCAGCTCGTTCTTGCGGTAGTTGATAGAGATGGAGTAGTAGTGCCGGTTGAGGCCGTGGATGAGCGCCGGCAGCGACGGTTTCTGCAGGTGGCCCAGGTTGGAGGTGGTCTGGCGCGGCTCCTGACCCAGCACCATCACGTTCGGGTGATGAGCCGGAACGCGTCGATCACCACCTTGCCTTGACCGACTGGATCGGGTCCACGACGGACGGCCACGGCGCGCTCCGAGAGCGCCTCGAAGCTCTGCTGCGTGTTGATGTCGACGCCGGAGAGCCAGCAGCCGAAGCCGGGGTGCGAGTGGTACCAGCCGACCACCATCTCGGGCCGGCCCGTCTGCTTCAGCATGTCCAGCATCTTGGCCTGGAACACCGGGGTCCACGGCCTCCACCGACACGCCCGTGCCCGACTGCGGCATGGCGAACACGTCGATCACGCGCACCGTGTACTCGTCCACGAACTCGCCCAGCATCAGGCCCATCACCTCCATGGGCACGCGGCGCGCCGTGCATCAGCATCTTGAGCAGCGCCAGGGAGGAATGTACACCTGTTCGGCGGTGTCCC